>JADDOH010014140.1:0-75678 GCA_016648135.1 Agrypnia vestita | reverse complement strand
TCAAGCTAGAGACTGCCCTGATTCTCTCACTTCTCTTTAAAATAAGGGCACTCCCTTCACCTGCATTAACACCTTTCATCTGTACCGAATAGTGCCGGTCACGGATTTATCTTTATATTTTATTCGTCTAAGCAATCCTTCAAGTTTTTGAACATTGTTCGAAAAATTGCTTAATCTTTGGACGAAGACTTCTTGGTGTAGGTTGATGGTAGTAGATTACGTTGAAATATGTAGATACAAAGGAAGATTCCCTACCCGCTGGACTTCCCGAATGGAAAAAACAACCAGCGCTTTTCTGATCACACTGATCTACATGATGCTGAATAAAGTGAAGGAGCAGTATCGGGAGATCACGAATACTACGATCCTCAGTCTTGTGGAATGACTGTGAAGTAGCGAAGGGAAAAACTACATTTCAAAATGAACTACTACAACACACACACGTTCACCAGTTTGAAGACTACAAAGTGTACACTACAATTGTAGTAAAAACTACTTGAAGTGAAGTAATTGTAGTACTACGAAATGAAGTGAAGTAAATGAAGTGAAGTTATGAAGTAATTGTAGTATTAATGAAGTGAAGTAATGAAATGAAGTAATTGTAGTATTAATGAAGTGAAGTGTAATGAAATTAATGAAATGAAGTAATGTAGTACTAGTGAGTTAATATTTTTTTCTTTTTTTCCCAAATAAAAATTTGACGAGCTAAAAAAAAAAGTCAACGAGAAAAATATTTAAGATAAATGACGATGTTTTCTCCAAAGTAACATTTGGCGACCTAAAAAAAAAAAGCCAGCCAGATTTCTTCATTCGATTCCAAAAAATTTTCAAACCATGGGGGGGGGGGGGTTATTACAGTTTCCAGAGATTTCTTCATATATCTACATCAACTTCCCAAAAATTTCACGTAAAAAATGAATGAAGTATATGTACTTTGTAGTGTTCGCTTTGAAATGAAGTGTACTATTTGAAATTTATACTTTCAATAACTTCGGTATTTGTAGTTTGTAGTGTGCACTTCATTGTAATGTAGTACTACATTGTAGTAGTGAGTACAGAGCGGACCCATCACTACTGTGATGTAGTTGGACACAAATTTTACATTAGCACTCTGTGGTATGTAAGTTAACGTTATAGTTAATTATTTATCATCGTATCCTACGCTCGATTGTCACGAGTCAACTGTTTATTGAAATTGAAATAGTGTGGGCTTAATTTGGGTTAAATTCTATTGAATTCGGATCGGCTTGTTCACTGTTCAAACAAAGCCGTTAGGTCGATTGTGTCATTTTAATACAGTTGAATAGGATATATCGTTGGACTATCTGCCTTCTATTTGTGTCTTTTGTGAGCATTTTAGTGTGAACCAACGGTCTAGACACGGCTATCTGCGAAGTACGTATAGGGTTTAAATTAAGTTAATTTGGAAAATAAAATTACAGGAATATTATTTTACAGGATTTATTACAGGATACAGGATTACAGGAACACACATGAACAATAAATAGGTATAAATTATATTCAAGAACACATTCTCATTGTGAAGTTTCATTTTTTTCAGAACAAAGTTCTGTGAAATTTAAAACCAAATTAATTAATCAATTAGAAAAACATACAGAAAAATTAAATCCACGAAAAAATATTTGGCTGCTACCGGGATTCGAACCACGGATCTCCTCCTTTTCGGGGCAGGCGCGTTCTTCATGACCTTGTATATTTCCTTGAATATATCAACCTTATCTGTAAGTCTCATTTATTGATCCGCTTATTAGAGGCCGCAATAGCGTAATTGGAGAACGCGCCTGCCCCGAAAAGGAGAAGCTCCGTGGTTCGAATCCCGGTAGCTGCCAAATATTTTTTCGTGGATTTGATTTTTTTGCATATCTTTCTAATTGATTAATAAATTTGGTAATAAATATCTATACCAGTGGAAATTTGAGTTAAGAACTATTTTTTGAAGAATTTGGGTTACAAACAAAATCCCCGCCGAAAAATCGTTCGATTTGCGAAAAGAATTTATGTTTACGAAGTCACGCCTATACTGTACACTTTGAGATCTCAGTCAATTGTTTTTGTTTTATTACTTAAGACTATTAATTAATAATTTTTCGTGTTTGGGGGTCAGGATTTGTTTATGGGTGTCAGTTTATAAGGATGTCAAGCATTAAATAGTTATTAATTGACCCTTTTCTGGGATCTGGAATGGATTCTTCAATGATTTTTATGGAGATATTGTTTCGGTTTACGAACAACTTGGGTTACGATCGGTTTTGCGGAAAGAATTATTTTTTAACCAGAGGATCCAATGTATTGTAACGGGGCTAAAAAGAATCACGCACTCCTGTCAAGTGATAGTTGAATTTATCACAATACTATTGAAGACTCCAGAATGGTCTAGCGCTATCTGTGGCTTTCGGGAAGCATCAAGAAACATCAAAAGTTTTCCTAAACATTGGGAACACCTAGAAGGTTCGATACCAGCATTGGCCAGATATAAATATGGGCCAGGCCGCGCGCGAGTTGTTGTTGTTTTAGCGCGCTTGACAGCGAAAGGAAGCAGAGTCAGCGGCGGGTTACGGAGGCCAAGGTAGCCAACCGAGCGATTATTCGACAACGAATAATCTAGAAAAATTCTTATATAGCAAAATAAACTGGAGCGAATAATACGTACTGAAATTGGATGAAATGTTCTAGTGAATAGTAAATAAAGTGTTCATTTACGAGTGATAAATTACGAAATAGTGTAATTTAAACAGTGTTAAGTGACTTTGTACGTTTGATTAATAAGTAAATCAGTAATGAACAAATCCCTAATTAAATTTAAGTGTTTTCATTAATACTTTCCACAGCCACGACACGTAACAGTATGGTAAAAAAAAATGTCTTTGCAAAAAAAAAAATAAGAAAAGAAATTTTTTATTTAATAATATTTAACAACAATGTTAAGAATTTTTAAAAAATGAATTGAATGATGAAGATAGGCAGCAGAATTCAGAAATTCTCCGACTTAATATTAAGTAAAGTTAACATGGCGTACGACAAATAAATATCGTCACGGGATCGTCTGGGTATAGTTTCAGGGCTGATGTACCCTGGTGATGGACCCTGCAATGGGATCCGAAACGTCGGCCAGAGAGGTCACATGTACACTGCAGAATATCCCAGAAAACTATACACAAAAGATTCTGAACCGACGTGAAAACCTGAGAATTTTTTCACGGGGTCGTGTCTGTGAAAGGCAAATTAAACGCTGGAAATTATTTCAATTTTAATAATCATAATTAATTATTTGAAAAGGAATTTAACATGAGCCGTTATTGCACGTAACTAATTATCATTAGTCACTCGTCTGTGTAACACTTTATTTTCGTTTGTTAGAATCTTCGCCCATCTGTGGAACATTTTATTCGCGCCGCCTATTGCTCGCCTGCTGGTTTTGCTAGTTTCACTTTCTATGGCGTTAATCCGCTGTCGAAAATGATTGACTCGCGCGCGCTTGCATCGCGTTTAAACATAAACTATCTGTAACCCATAAAAAATGACGGAACATTGGTTCGCGTCCTTGATAATCCCTAGTATATATTTATTCTATGTTTTTGGCGGTCCACGGCGACCATAGCAACGTGCGTAGGGCTACCGGTTCGGGTTTGCTGGCTCGAGGTTCAAGCCCCACCTCCGGCCGTTTAACTAGTTTTTTTAGCCGTGAATTCGAACGAAATTACGGATGTTACATGTAGTTACGGGGACAGACAGACAGACAGATGGCAGGATAGACGGTCAGATGGACAGATAACGAAATCATTATGTTTGATATCAGAGTTCGCGATGCAAGGAGAATGTTCAACCAGCTTCTCCATATTTCCAGTGATTTAGAGTTTCTTCGAGAATAGTGTAGTTGATTCTAAAATCATGTGGAATGTTCTATCGACTTCGATAATGCGTAATTACCATTGGTTTTAGACTGAGAATATGAAACATAAGTAAAAACGAAACAATTTTAGAAACATTTTGATTGAATGATTAAAGTAATCAATCAAATATGTTATAACCTAAGTTAAATTAATTAATGATCACATCTTATATTAGTTATATTAATTAGTTTTATATGTGCACACGGTACTCACACACATATATAAGGAAAAATATTTATTTACTTCCTACGTTATTAATTTAGTGCTTAATAACTCATATAAATAAATTAAACTTAATTAATTAACTGCTCCATAGCACCTTCATCTTGCCTTTAGCATTTTAATTAAAAACGAGGATATTTAAATTCAAATAACAAATTTATCGACTTAGGCATTTTTAATTGTTAAATATTAATTGGTTTATATGCTAAAGTAGATTTTCATTATTTTTGTATAGAAATATCTAAGTTGCCTTCATAATCTAAGACCATTCTTATTTTGGGCGCATAATACTGATGTTGCATTGAAAAATTGCATTATGTACCTACCTACTTATATCTGAAAAATAAATTTTAATTCAATTCTATAAAATTGTGGTAACATTTATATTATTATAAATAAAGTATTTGTGATATTTATAGCGTTGATTTTGTGGTTGGAAATATTTTTTTTTTCAACTTAAATACAATTTGTTTAATTTTTTCGGAATCGCCACTCAACTAGCCCTTGGAAACGTTTCTGAGTGTCGGTGTGGTTTTGTAGCTGTGTAACAGTTATTTAAAATTAGTTACATATATGTCTGAATAAATAAAAGAGCATGAAATAAATCATAATAAAAAAAACATGATAGAACCGGAGAGAAAAAAGTAAAAATAA
This sequence comes from Agrypnia vestita, assembly GCA_016648135.1. NCBI lineage: Eukaryota > Metazoa > Arthropoda > Insecta > Trichoptera > Phryganeidae > Agrypnia > Agrypnia vestita. The sequence continues at coordinate 70,891 of JADDOH010014140.1, read as the reverse complement.
AAAAATGCATAAGTAAACACAATAAACATAAATGTTTTAGCAGGGAATTTGAAATACTATATTACTATGTGAGAAACCATGTTAGGATATGAAATACTATAAAAGCAATTTTGTAGATATAGAGCGGATGTATGTTAAGCAGATAAGTGAAATAATATACAATCGTATAAAATTAATTTTTAAATTATCTGAGAAAACTTAAAACCTTGTGGGTTATACAAATTTTGTTAGTTTTCTCAAAATAAAAACAATGAAATACTTTGTTTAAATAGTTAATCCAATAAATGGTGGTTTATATTACAAATATTGTTATTTATATTTGGCTCGAAGGAACGAAAAAATTCATTGTACCATAGAATGTGCGTATTATCGTTCCCTTTTGGGTCATGTTATATTAAGCCCACCTTACTCGAGATTACTAGGGTTTGGTCCAACACGACTTCCAAAATAACGGAAATCTTCCGTAATGATAGCCTTATGGTCAATGATAAGGCAAAGCTTATTACAATACAATGTTTCTTGCAGTCAGCACCGCAATAAAATAAGTATTTTGAGATTGGAAAAGAATCCAGAAACGGATATGTTTTTTTTTTAGACGTGAGTTACAATTATTTTTGACCTCGCTTGCTATGTACAAGGAAACGGATATCATTGTAAAATGTTACGAGTAAGTTTTGATAACATTCACGTTATTTAAATTACTTTACAGAGAACAACACAATTAGGGCTTGAAAAAAAATGCAATATAGCTCTGGTTCTAAGCAAATATAATTTTGGCTCCTGTTTCATAGTTTATCTTCAGTAAAGAATGTTAAGAAGTCTAAAATTTAATCAAAACTGTTATTTTTATTTTGTAAATATAATCATTTATAAAATTTTATGTGACGATTCCAATCATTAATAAATTGCCAGAGCAGCAAAAATTAACCAGTGACTATACGGCACTATCATAAATAGGTTATATTTTATTTAAATTGCGTAGTGTTTGTCAAAAATGAAACAATTTTATGACTCCAAATTTAAATGTGAATCATTTTATTTTTGTAGTCACAAATTTATAAATTTATTAAATATAAATTTATTTTTTAGTCATAAATCATTTATTAAATCAGAGTGATTTTACAAAGCGAAAATAAAATGATTTATTAAGTTGAAACGTATGATTGTGCAGGGAGATAATAGTTTAGAAATTACGTGAGGCAACTGTCAAAGGTACCAGAAATAGGGGGCTTCCACGAAATATACAATAGGATAAACCTGATATTGATGAGATAAGAGTGGTGTACCAAGAGTGAAGATTGTGGAGTTCTATCATCTTTGGTGTCCTATGAAGGGAAATGGCGTAATTGTTACATAGTTTTTTTTTTTTTTTTTGCGATGAAAGAAAATATTTTTATTGTTTATGAAATATAAAAGTACAAACATGTATTATTTCAACATGAAAAGTAAACGGATCAGTACATTTGTTAAAGTCGTCGATGTATATTCTAAGCAACATATAGATAATTGAAAAAATTAAAGCAAAATAACAAAAGTGAATAGTGAATCATTGTTGGGTTAACTTTGGTTTCAAAAAGGTCAAAGTTTAAATTGAAAGGCATATTTGATTTAAATGTATAAATGATTCTTTAAACCGTGGCGAAAGGAAGGAAGGAAGGAGGAAGGAGGAGTTTACTTTCACAAGGGCTACGTGGTTGAATTTTAATATTCAACAATAAAAAAATGATTAAAAAAACATAATTTATCATAATACAAGCTTTAAACCAAGGTAAAAATGCAAATTCTTCATTAAAGTAATGTTGAAAATTACAGCGTTAAATTTATGTCATTATTTTGTAGTAATAATGAAATATTGGCTTAGTAATCAAGAGATCGTGACAATTTCTATTCTTTGACTACTATTTATTACAAATCCATTGTGATTAATTTAAAAAAATATATATTAAAACTAAACCAAATTTATTAATCAATTAGAAAGACATACAGAAAAATCAAATCAACTGGGATTTGAACCACGGATCTCCTCTTATCCGGGGTATTGCATTAATTAGATTTTTATCTATGTCTTTCTAATGGATTAATAAATTTAGTTTTAAATTTCACAGAAATTTGTTCTGAAAAAATTGCAACTTCACAATAAGAATGTGTTCTTGAATATAATAAACTAAAACTTATAAATAAAATACAATTTATCGACTGTATGTATGGTGAGATGTTTATTATGACGGGATATTTTATCGACTGCATATGGGGAAGGTATGGAAGCGGGGTAGGGTGAAAAGTTAAACTTGCGGGTTGAGGCTAATATGAAAAGGATGGACCATGATACAAGGAGGGACCACACAAGATCAGATTTTTTACCCATAATAATATAGAAGTACTACAGAATTATGAACAATCTAGACATTAATATTAACATATCATCATCATCATTCTTGGCACTACAACCCTCGGTGGGTCTTGGCCTCCTCAATAATTGTCCTCCACTCACCTCGGTCTAGTGCCAGCTCTCTCCAGTTTCTAAGCTCTAAGGCAGAGATATCTTTGAGGACGTTGTCACTCCAATCCAAATATTTACATATATAATACTTAACATACAAACATCCCCTATTTCATCGCCTCTGCTATCCGTACAAGCCCTTTCCCGCAACCATTTTCAATTTTCATCCAATTTTCACCCAACCCCGCTTCTTACCGCCCCACCCCCCCCCCATGTAGTCGATAAAATGTCGTAAGTTTTTGTTTATTATTGGATGAGATGAAATTTTATTTAAAGTGTTATCGTGTGAAGGAGTGTCTATTTAGTTAATTATAAATGAAGACCCAATGGCAAGAAGTTGTTAACTAACATTTTTGTCAAAAATGAGTTAATAAGCCCTCTAAACTAAATAATGTACGCTGTTTCCATTTTAAATAATTAGAACATGTTCAAATCATAGGGATGAATATGTTAACTACACTTTTTCATAAATATCAAATCAGTTACTAATGGGAATAACATGTTATCTTCAATAATAACATGTTCGTGCAATCATTATAAATTTTACTCTGGCAGTACTGTCATATATTTGTTTTTATTTGAAGACTATTATCATATATACTTATACAATTTTTTTTCAATAATTTTAAATGGTACATATCATGTTTTGTATTATTAATTAACATACCAGGTATTTTGTAATTTTGAATAATGGATGGTAAAAACGGATAGCATTTGAAGGGTTGTTGGATGTTCGTGTATTACTAATTTTAAAAAGGTGTTATTCTATTAAAAATGACTTCCAGAGGCGAAAAAATGGTTGTTAACTACATTTTTAAGGGAAAATTAGTATATATATATTTTTTTGCATAAATGCGTTATTTTTAAATTCGTAATTTGTTTTTTGATATTTAAGTGACATAAATCAATAAAAATTAATCTTGAATTAGCAATAAAACATATTTTTCAAAGGCGAAATGCAAATGTCTAATTATCTCAAAATGACTTGAATGTCAGTTAACAACTTCTTGCCATGGGGTCTTCAAATATTGATGTCTTTAAATATTGAGGTCGCACGTTTTCCATGTGTGCGTGTCTGGTTCATTTTTAATTAATAAAACTGCTACTATTATGGCGTTCATGCCCGCTTGTGACATCTGATAGCAATAAACATCTCTGTCTCTGCCTCCTTCGCGAGCCCGCGGGTCCGGGCCTACGTGCCAGCCCACCTCCGGGCCAGACGTCTCAGAGGCTGGTCTGCCGACAACAGTTATGTCGTTGACCTCTCCCAACCCGTCCAAGATCCGCGTCGTTGCAGCCAGGGCTTACGTCATGGCGAACCTGGTTCGAAATTCTACTCCCGGGTGTTTCTGCTCAGCGGGTACAATATAGATATTTTTTATTATTATTTTTTTTTATTTAGTTAATTTATGGTACAAATACAGTTCTTATATATAACATATCAGATTAAACATTTTTTTTTAAATACTTGGTAGTCATGTAGACCTCATCAGTGAAGAGAAGCCCTTGAGTCTGATGAGGGAGCCACAGTTGTTATTTCTTGTTATAATATATAGGTACATAGTGTATACAAGTTATTTATTAATACTTATATTGTTTAATGTATGTTCTTTTTAATTTTATGTTATATTTTTTAGGTAAAAGCCTATACACATTGCCGCTCTTTACTTTATATTTTTAACTTTTATACTCATGTTTTGGTGCTATACAGATATTGTTTAATGTATGTGCTCTTTGAAATTTATTTTATATTCTTTATGTAAAAGCCTAATGGGCGTAAACAAATAAATAAATAAATGAATAAATAAATACAGTAAAAAGGTAAATTGATAATGAAAGTATAGGAGTTATTTTGAAAAAAGCTATAGGTATAAATGATTTATGAATTTAAGTTTGATTTTAGGATAATTTTAATTTTTTTGATTTGCTCTGAGAGTTACTGAGGCATCGTATCTCGATAGGTAAGTTATTATAGTAATTAATGGCTTTATAAATTGAGTAGCTTGTTGGTCTTGTGGTTAGGACACTCGCCTCGTGATCCAATGGTCGCGGGTTCGAATCTCAGCCCAGACTAGGAAGTTAGTCCTATTTTCATAGCACAAGCGTTTAGCTTAGTTTGAAAATAGTAAGAATATTGATGTGACACGTATTCCGTGCTCGCATCTCTATTTATTTAAAAAAAAAAAAAAAAAATATAGTGATGCTGCATTTGTTTAACATTTAGGCATTATGAATTAGTTTCCATTTATCATAAGTTTGAAATGTTTGTATCATTACCTTCCAATTTATCAAACCAACAATAGGAAATCCTCTCCCATTCCACACATATGCTGATTATAATACCCTCTTAAATTCAATAGATATTTTTAACACTAAATATGAAGAGTATCGTCATATAGTGAGGCAGATACAAAAAACTCGTCCCCCTCCCTGACCATATCATCGCTGTATATATAATTAAGCCTATGTGCCGTTTTAGTACATTCTGAAAAAAAACGAATGAAGCTGTTTTAAGAAAACATTTCACAGTCCAGATTTATAGAAAATATTTTAAATAATTACTAGGCAGACTTGCCAGATGAACGGCAAATTTTTTTTTTGTATATCTCTATTATTTATATGAAAAATTGACAAATTGATTCATTCATCTGAGAATGTATTAAACGGCACATAGGCTTAATTATATATACAGCGATGATATGAATTATATACATCACGAGCCCCTTTATGGTTATGTTAAAGTTAAATTTGGAACAATCGTTTAAATGATGTTTTATCTGTCATTGTCAAATTGACTTATCTGTGATTATGTCCTTTTTGTGTTATCCTTTAATTGAGGGAGACATTTAACTTTTTTTTTTTTTAATTTTATCAAGCAATTGTGTCTCCCTGTTGGATGACCGAATCTATTTCGCGATGAGGACTACAGATGTCTCTAGCATAGACAAACCATTCAGGTAAAATTAGTACATTTATGAGACTATACGAAACCTATATTCGACCTCACCTTGAATTTTGTTCGACAATATGGTCACCCACATGACGTTCAAAAAACATTTCTTAAGCATATTAACTAAAAATTTAATTTCAATTTTAACTATTTGGACTCAATAAAATGTCATAAATTGGACGCTTTAGAAAACAGGTGAATATTTTCCAAATAATTCATAACCTTATTGATTTTTCTGAAATCACCAGCTTGGTATCTTTCCATGTCCCATTCCAACCTTCCAGAGAGAAGTACCTCTTTTCTATATAGATGTAAGTCTTTTTCTAGTCAATCGAGAACTGGATTCAAAAATTCACTAGTCTATGGTTTGAAATAAACTATAATCATCATCTCTTTTATTTTATTACGCAGTTTGAATTAATAACCTATTTAGAATTTATTAATTAGTTCAAAGAAAGATGTAACCATTTAAAGGGCTCATACATAAACATCCTCATTCATTTTCATTAAAAAATATCACTTAATGATACCAATTAGTCTGCAGTCTGCTTTGGTTTCAATGAGGTCATGAAGTATGCTGAAATGAGATGATTAATGTCTTTCGCTTACCTTTTCGGTCTAATGATTCTAGGCTCACCAAATTTATTGGTGGCTAGACATTAACCACTTCAAAAGTGTCAAATTGGATAGTATTAATTATCTTTTAGTACTTACCAACCGAACCAGGCATATTCGGAGTACATTGAGTAAATAATTAAAAGCCTAATACATAACCACTCAAAATATCATCAAGAGTCGTTAGTAACCGTTAATGTCACTTTTTTACTATTTATGTTTCACTATCAAAAATAGTTCGTTAAAGATTATTGCCAATCATTTTTAACGACTCATATTTTCATCAAATAACTCATCATGAAAACATTGTTTTTTTATTTAGAATATTTTACGGTTCAGTTTTTTTTCTTGATTTAGTAATTGATTTTTTCAGCTTTTATTATTTCCTTCTTTAAAAAATAAAATTACATTTTTCTAAAAGATATTCAAGTTGTGAAATTTGTATTATATTTATTGTAGTAATTTATGTGTTTTTAATTTTTTTTATGTAAACGCCTACACTAAAAAATGTGTAAACTTACTTATTTCATACTTTGTATTATACTCGAATGAAATTTTGAAAGCTGATTAAAATTATAATATAGTCATGTAATTGAATGTTTCGGCGTTAACTTTGTGGAAATCCATTATTAACAAATTATGAAATAAAACACTGAACTTTGTTTTTTTCCACTATTTTATATTTGAGACTTGTTACACTACATGTTTCGGACACGTCCATTTTCTTCATCAGGTGAATTAAGACTGAGGTATGTGGGAGTGGTTTGTCTGGTGTGTGGATTGTGGATTCAGTAGAAGTGGACGTGGTATCTAGGTGGTGGGAGATCGGGAACATTATAAGAAGGGGTGATGTGAAGGGTTGTACTTGATTATTGATTATGTTGTTTGTTGTGTTTAGGTTTTTATGAATTTCAAGTGTTTCTAAATTATTTCGTTTTAGGCCATATGTCTGTTTATGTAGGATGTGTATTTTTGCATTGTTGAATGTGTGGTAATTTTCTATAATATGATTAGCGTATTCTGAAGAATTATGATTTTTGTGGCACCTTTTATGTTTTTTAAATCTAGTTTCTATTGATCTGCCTGTCCGATCTATATATGTCATCTCACAATCCCTACATTCTAGTTTATAAACCCCACTTCAGTGTAATTTGTTAAGATTTTTCGACTTATTATTTTTTTAATTGTTTCTTAATTGAATTGTCAGAAGAGAAAGCTGGTTTTATATTAGTTGGTAGTTTTTTGGTAATATCGTATGATATTGTACTTGTACTTCTACTGAATCCACAACCCATACACCAGTCAACCACACCCACATACCTCAGTCTTAATTCACCCGATGAAGGAAACGGACGTTTCCGAAACATGTAGTGAAACAAGTGCTCAAATATTATATAAAATAGTGGAAAAAAACAAAGTTCAGTGTTTTATTTCATAGTTTGTTATGTAGTCATTGTTAACAGTCAGATAGGGTTAGAACGTCTTTTATTATTATTTTGTTGTCATTTTAAAATAGTACACTTTTAAAATTTTTGACCTAGAATCTTACTTATCTTGTTTTCGTGTACATCTACATTCATATGTATATATTTTAGTTACCAAAACATACTAATAATTTGTTCATATAAAACATGTTCTAGAACAAGCCATTTGTATGATATGTTGATCAATCTACTGTAACACTCGATTGGCCTACTGCACAAGACATCTACTTGCCGGGGATCCTCTCACTCATCAAGTGCTAGTAGTAAGTCACGCGACACGCTGAACTAGGCGGCTCTATTGGTGATCTATGTCAGTGGCGTAAATAAATATTGGTTTGGTGCACTGATCGGCATCTTGGCAAGTGGAATTAGTCAAGCAAATATTGACAAAAGTCTCTCTTTTATTTTTACTTATTTATTAAAACGCATGAATTAGGTTTTTACATAATGCCCCGTTTGTCGCTGGGTAACACTTATTTATCACTCGTAGATTATTCAATTCCCGCATACAGAAGTTGCACTAGTTTATCTCGCGCTTAGGTATTCCGCTCAATTATTTCGCTTTATTTATCGCTTCGATTATCGACTGGTCACCCTGGCCTCGCCTCGCGGCCGACTTCGCACCAAACGAGCTGTCAAAACACGAGAAATGCTGGTGTTTCCGAACTTTTTAGATTATTTAAGTGTTTAGGAGAAGAATTTCGTCACTTCTCTCTGTTCCAGTTATTTAAAGACGTTTCGCGAATTTTTTAGATAATTGTAGACCATTCTAGATTCTACGATAGTGACGTGATATATTAAAGGAGGCGTTATCCTTCTGCTTGCCGTTCCGTGAAAATAATATAAAATGAAAAATTGCATGGCTAATTTAATGCATAGGAATAATATTACAATTAATGAAATAATATCAACAATATACATAAATACAAGAAATGAGTTGATACCTACATAAGGAAATACAATATGTAGATACATAAGAAGAAAATAATTAATATATCAAAAAAATTCAAGGTACATACAAGTAGGTACATAAACAGATAAACTATAAAATATAAGAAAAGTAATTTTGTCTTTTGTGCATGTATAGTGAGCAGCATTAAATATGTCAACAGGGCTGTATTGATTACCTAAGCTGTGCTATCTGTGTAAAGGCGGATTCATATTCAGTTAGTGCGCTGGGTACCTACATAAAATAGCTCGCTCTCTCGTGAAACTGACCGTCCAGGTACTCTTAAAGTAATCAATCTCTTAAAATATATTCATCAAATGTAAAATAGGAAATCAAAAAAAATATGTACATATTATGTAGGTGAGTTTAAAAAAAATTTATAACAGTTTATAAAATATTAAGTTTATAAGACAGAAAAGTGAGATATAGAAATGGTTATTACTACAAAAAAAACATTTATTCAATATTAATTTAATAAGAGACATAATACCAACATAAACATAATTTCACGTTTTCATCATAAAATAAATGTAATATTTTGGGTGATTTATTTTATATTAAGTAGTGATATGAGTAAATCTTTTTTTAAATATTAATCGCAAATACCCGAAGAAAAACATTTAATTATTAACGTTGCTTATGTAACCACTTGAGTTTATATATTTATGTATAAAATCGTTTTCACAACAAAAGTCTAATAATATTAATTTATTTGTGTACAAATTCAATTTCTAAAAGTAATTAAATAAATTATTTTATTAGTGCATAAATATACAATGTCAGAAATATAAAAAAAATGTTATGTTTGGGTTGGGTGACGTTGTCCAGGACAGAATAACTTACAACCTAAAGACAAGAAGAGCTGACTCCAACAGTCGACGACGACAGTGAGTTGGGATGGAGGCAGGGAGCAGAAGAAGAAGCTCTTGTGGTAACTTAAATTAAGTTAATTAATAACAAACTTGATTTAATCATGAAATTAAACGTCAGCTTATTATAAATCAATCAAATTTAAGATGAACTTACTGAAATGGAAGACAATATCTACTCGTACAAAATATATAAATTAGTAGAATATTAAATCAGATCTTTTTAAAGGCAATAATTTATTCTTAAAAAATCAGATTAGTTATTCGATATTACCTTTCAAAAATATTTTATTTTGTAGCAATATCTCTAAAGCATTTTTTTTATTTCATATATTTTTTCACAGTATTTATATCTTACGTTAACAAGTCTATTTTATATTCCTCGCGTGCACGCAATTTCACGGAAACATATTCACAAGCACCATATACTTAGTCACCAAGTAGGTAATTTATACTATTTATGTTACGATATGTTATTACGATGTTATGTAGTCCATGTTATATATAGGTATACATGTACGTAAGGTCAATCAATTTATTACAAAAATACTGTAATGCATAAATTTTAATAAAAAATGTTTTCATTAGTTTACCTGAAATAGTTAATACGTTTATAAATTTTCTCCATGCCCTAAATAAGAATTGAATATATCGCTCAATTTATAAAAAAAAGTAACAAAATTATGAATTAATTATGAAAAATATCAAAAATTAGTTTATTTATTTTTAGTCTTACATTCAAAATGACTCCTAGAATACAATTTCTAGATTAAATGGCGTAAAAGAAAATATATGTATATTTACATACATACATGAAAACATTATATATAATGTCGAAATTTGTTAAACCAGACTGTTATGAGATGTATTTTTTACTAATAAAGTAAAATAAGTTTATATACATAAAGAAAAAGGAAAAAGATGATCAGAATGAATGATTCAATGATCATAATATATTAACAAAACATTACCGAGATAACACCTCTAATAATCAGTATAAATTTTAATTTTGGATTATATAATTCTATTAATATTTTCAGCCCTTTTTTAATTATGTCATTAAATAATAAGTAGAAACAGAAAGAATTGCGAATTTTACAGCACTTTTAAATATTTAATTTTACATATTTAACACTAAATTGGAAATTATTACAGAGGTATTGCATAATCTATTAGCTTCGCGAACGACTAGAACACGAGTCTCTATAAATGTGGTGGCATCGAGCATAGGAAGGCGTATTACCAGAGACAAGCGGTAGAGTGTGCACTTGAGTGCGGACTTTTCTAGTGCGAATCTGCGATCTTGCGATAGACAAAAATGCGGCGAATTAAGGAAGAATATGTGTGGAATATTTTAGTGAAATTAGTGCGAATTACGTAATTGGTGTAAATTAAAGTAATGCTCCGATTAAATTCGTATCTAGTGACTTTGTGTAATAACAGTGTTAATTGTTTTTAGTGTATTATTTGCCTCGGTCGATGTTTATACTAATTGTCTTCAAGATACTAATTTATACCACAAGATAACATTAAAAGGGCATAGATATGTGCTTCCTAAAAATTTCATAGTTCTTTATAGAAATTTTTCAGATGACTTTTTAATTTATTTCACTGCCGAATTTTGACTTGAATTTTTTAATATATTTTATTTAGGTACAAAAATTATTGATGAAAATTGGCAAATTGACAGTTTAATTTTAATCCAATAAAATTACTTGTTTTCAGAATTAAAATATACTAGCTGTAACCCGTTAAAAATGACGTTATCTAAAAACAAAGGATTTTAAATAAAAATGTTTTAAAAGTTTATAAAAATAGATACGTACGCGATGTTATGGATGTTACAAAAAGTTACGGACAGACAGATAACAAAATTTGTATATAAGATTTACTCGCAATGTTCTTTTCCAACAAAATGTTTAATTCTCAAGATATAGGTACACATATTTATTTTTCATTATTCAACATTCACAAAAAATGTAATAAGGGTAGTAGGCGTGTATTTTTTAAATTTATTTGGCGTTTAGAAATATGTGGGTTGTTACGTAATATAAATTGGTTTATCAAAAGTTGTTTTGAAACGACGGCAGAGTGAAAGAGATGGGGATGTATTTACTTTAATTTAAATTAATATCAAATCAAAAATTTGCTAAACAATATCATTACAGTACTTGTCGTTAAAAAACCAAACCTATTTCAATGTAAGTCATTTTTACTAGACATATTTTTTTTACATTACACAGAGAGACAATACATGGAAGAAAAATTTATTATTGGGCGATAGAATGAAGAATACATTGCAAATCCAAATACCTTATTTTATGACGCGTTTCCATGAAATAAAAAATTACAGAATAATAAAATATATCTCAAACATATCTTTATAATTTATTTATTAAATATTGCTGGTACCTACTGGAAGAGATTTTATGTAAATGTGGGTGGAAGTCACCAGTCTCTCTATCAATTAATTAGATATTTTGAAATATATTTGTATCAACATTATAACATAAATATGTTCTTCAAAAAGAGCAAAATGATTTTGCGTGGACATTATTAATATAATAAATAAAAATTTAGGTTTTTTATATAACTTGTGTATTGAAAATATCAACATGTTTCTGGGCCAATGGTTGCTTCGTCAGGAGTCAGGATACAATGTATACTAACAAATTAAAAATCAAAAATCAGAATCACAGTTTGATAAATTATAAATTTTGGAAATAAGAAAAAATGCTGGAAGTTAATTAAATATTTTAAATTTTTACAAACATTTATCTTTTTAATTTGTTTTCATGTTAGTATTTTTCATTACTTCGATTTTTTATTTATTAGTGTACCTACATTATATCCTGATGGAGGTACTGAAACATGTTGATATTTTCAATATATAAGTGGTGAAAACAAAGTACATTTTTATCAGATATATAAATAAGTAGGTATTGAAATAAATGCTTTGAATTAGGCTCGCAAGATTGTCTTCCATTTTATGTCTTAAGCATTTCAGTTGCTAATACTTGATATTTTTCAATAAAACATCATTCACATTTGACAAAAAAAAACTATACACAAGATTATCTCCAAGAAATGAAGACGCTGGCAGATGACAGAAAGGAGTGGAGAGATCGAGTGCTTGGTGCACACCAATCCTAGGATTGAGACTCGAAAAAAATTTCTTCCCTTCGGAACGCCAATGTATGATGGTTTTGTTCAACTATGATACGTATTCCGGGGTCATGAGAGGAAATTTTTGGTAAAATTATGGTTGGCTCACAGAGAAGAAAGCTGTATAACTATTAATGGTGATACCAAAGTTTGGGTATTTAAAACCTTTTGACAGACTACACCAGGTATGGCGAACCTTTTTGGATCCGCGTGCCAAAAATTCTCAAATATTATTTCTCGATTATGTGGCGTGCCCAAGCAGTAAAAAAATTTTTTTTCTGAATTTTATTTACAAGCTTAAAAATTTCAATATAGATTCTTAAAAATAAAGTCATTATCAATAAAAATACACATTAGTTATTTATCAATGAGATTTTTGCTGTTGTACATTCGATGACATATTTTTAATATCTGGTTCATATTTTGTCACTTTTAGTACACGACCAACACGACCAACACGACCAACTGGATTCATAAGTCAATCTCTTTCTCGAATTACATTTTATGAAATTCGTTTAAAAAAATAATGACTCCCAAGCAATGTATAAGAGAAAATTGATAATATTTCTCTAGCTAGTTTATTTAAATCGCTAAAGACTGGAATGGCATTCCAATGTCTCATTATTTCTTCTTCTGCATATTTATTAATTATGTTCGTTAATCGATCGCTTTCAATTATTTCTAAATCATTTCTCAAACCAACAAATTTTTGTTTCCTGAATTCGATAAATTGCATTTCAATGTCTTTCAGATTTAGCCACTCAAAAATCATCTGCTGATAGCGTGTCTAGATATAAAATAAATATTGATGTCTTTTAAATTTCCTGAATTGTTTGAAGTTTGAAGAGAAATCGTTGATTATCGATTGAATAACTACAGAAAATTCTTAGGTTAATTTGATCTAATCTGATTTATCTTCTGAAAAATTTATTTTGATATTTTGAATATTTCAAGGTGTTAGATACAACGTCACTATAGAAAATTTGTAATTTAGCTATAAATGCTTTGAATGAAATGAAACATAACAATAACTGTTTTGTTAACACCTTGCAGTTGAATATTTAATTCAATTAAATGTTAGCACAAATCAGGAAAAATATTTATTTTGATAGCCATTCGACGTTTAGTAACTCTTTATATTTTTCAATGAGATTCTCATTAATTAAAAAAAACTTAACTTCATCCAAACACTCAACGAATCTCGAATAATTCTCAAAATAATCGTTCAGTGACTTCAGTTCGTGCTTTGCGCATAAAACTTGCTGGTGCTTTAATCACATCGTTTTTTGGTGAAAAACATAATTCAAAGGTTGTATTGTTCTTTTTCACTTATGTCATTAATGGGGTATCATTGTATGTATTGAATATATGATATGAACACGGTCAATGTTAACCACTCCACTATCAGCGAGATGAGATTGACCAACTTATCTTCACTGAGAGTGACACCTGCGATGGCGATAAACAACAAATTACGGCGTACATAACCTCAAACGAAAGCAAATATCAAAGGCAGTGTAGCCAGCATAAAAATCAAAATGGATTGTTTAATCAAAATTTATTTCCTTCTTCTTCTTCTTCTTCTGCTTCATCTAGGACTACGTCCTGTCATTGCTCGGAGCCTGTTCCTGGGATACAGATGTCCAGCTATCTCACCATCTTTTACGCGGTCTTCCTGGGAGTCTGGTACCAGACGGCAGATTGTTCGCTGCTATGCTCACTACTCTCTCAGAAGAAGCTCTCTCCACATGATCTCTCCAGTAACGTCTTCTAGATCTTCCCCATCGGACAATATCCTCGACGTCACAAATCCTTCGTATTTCGGAATTCCTCACTCGGTCTCGGATTGTCAGTCCCGCAATGTGTCGAAGAGTCTTCATCTCAGTTGTTCTTAGGAGATTTTTTGTTCTGGTAGTGTCAGCCCTTGTCTCGATACCGTACGTCATGATTGGGCGGACACAGGTCTTATATATCTTCACTTTGTTTTCCTTGAGCATATGTTCGTTTCTTCAGACAGCATTTCTCAAGCATCCAGCAATAGTTGCGGCTTTGTTTGCTTGCTCTCTTACTTCTTCGTAGAGGTCGTTACTATTGGATATCTCGACACCCAAGTACTTGAAGCTCGTTACTTGCTGTATTATTTTATCGTCGATTGCAAGCTTGCATGGTATTGGCTGTTTCGATGTCACCATGCTCATACGGAGATTTTGATGTTAAATCTTTGTGAAGATATATGGAATTTGTGCAAAAGTTTTTGAAGATCGTCTTCGGAGTTGGCTATTAATACCGCATCATCAGCATAGCATATTATATCTATCTTTTTGTCTCCCATGTTGTAGCCTAGATTCATTGTTTTGACATCTTCTATTAGCTTATCCATGATAATATTGACTTAAACTTGAAAATTTAAAAAAATATTTTTGAACTTGGAAATCGTTCGCGTGCCATCCAAATGCTCAAAAGTGCCACTTCGGGCGCGCGTGCGCTGGGTTCGCCACACCTGGGGTACACCAAAGCCTGATACTGGCAGCGTTGAGATCTCATAACGTACCAGAAGGATATGTGCTCTCCATACAAGATATGCATAATGTAGAAACACAAGTGAGATGCGCCTCAGGAACATCATAACAATTTCCAATTAAGTGGAGGCTGAGAACCGCCCTCTCCTATTCATAATGGTCACATATTATCTAATAATTCAAGAAATAGACATTTAATAGTATATGACCATACATTTGATATTTACACAGGCTTAAAATTTTTACATTTCAACTATAAGATACCTCAAATAAATAATTTAGAAATACTCGAAATTAGGAAAAACGTTAATATTAAGTCTAATATAATAAATACACAGAAAAATTTTTTGCAAAATCCTATTTTGAATATTTTTCCACTTAACATTCCACATTGTCCAAATGACACATAATAATTAACACCTCGAACCCCCCCCCCCACCCCTCACCTACCCCCTCAACCACCCCTTCACCGTAACACATTTGCTTGTTTCAACTTTTTAAGATCGTTAGTACACAATAATCCTGAGGAAGAGAACATTGTTCTCGAAACATGTAGATTTTTTAATCTAATAAAGTGGTGAAAACAAAGTAATTTGTGTTTTATTTTAAATATACAGTATTCTCAAAATTATTCATTTTCAATTCAATTCAATTTATTTAAAAATACGTACATTACAAACTAAGTGTTCAAGGCATACATATTATGGAAGTTTATATCAAAATAAAAATATTTAATATATAAATTAAAAATAACATAAAATCTGGTCAAAGGTGTAGGAGAATCCCGCTTCGGAAAACCCCCTCAGACACATGAAATATATCAATACCAAAAGCGATTTTGTTCAGCATAGCTGTGGCTCTTCCAACAGGCTTATGCCTGAACCATCGGCAGGTTGTTCCTGTATATTGGAATGTGAAACAATCTATGCTGACGATGTCTAATGTAATTACCAGGAACAAACCGATGCTCTGCATAATTTCAGGATTATCGATCATACCGCGCAACAATCGAAAAAATGTGTAATCAAATACACATTCCTTCTAGTCTCTAGACTATTGTATCCAAGCATACCCTGGAGAAACTCGGTTGAGTAAAGCCAAGGATAATGCCCGTACTCTCTCATGTAGAGATATCTCAGAAACTAGATGATGTAGTACCTACTGATTGCAGATAACCATTGCAACTGTTTGTGTTTTATAAATAGCTTCGTCTCTGTTAGACTCTATAATTCATCTCAATTAATGATTATTCCTCTGTGGAAAAAATCCTGTTATTTTGTTTTTAGAACATACTCATTAAAATAGTGTAAAAAAAATGTGCTTCGAAACGAAATGTTGATTAAAAGATTTCCAAAAAAGCCTGTAAAAGAACTGGTAAAATATCGCTGAATACATTAAATGACAAACGGATAACGGATGTAATATACCGTTAGCGTCCGCAGACGAGTTGACGCACCACTGATGCATCATGGTTCTTATTATTCGAGTGTTCACTTTCGCACCGAATTGAGTACACATAATGACACATAGATGCAGAAAAAGAATGATATTTAAAAAAGTCATCAATTTTAATTTTAAATAAATATAAATTTAACAAATTCTGTGAATCAATAAGAATGATATATAACCACAATAACCAATTTTTTTTCTATAACCTATTTTTTTTCTGTGCATCTTCTAATTAATTTCTTTATATAAATATATAAAGAAATATTCTTTTTTATTTAATTTCTGAATAAACTACATAATTCTAATTAAATTTTTACTTATAAATTTATCTTCATCTTCCAGTTGATTATTATTGTCAAACAGGAAATGTCAGAACTAATGCATTAGCAAACTCTGTAATTCCAAGATTACACCCATTAGGGAATGAACATGCAGAGGCGGCTGACATTTTTGCTGATAGTATAACTGTGTATAGGACAAAGATGATACAATTGTTTACATCTCAAAGAAATGGTCAATAAAATTCTTCTGTATTATTTTTATTACTATTATTATTTGTACCTTTAACTGTATTATTATTTTATGTCTCATGTTTTTCTGTATTATTATTATTACCTTTTAACTATTATTATTGTTACTTTTAATATTGTATTATTTTATTATTATTTTAACTGTCGTATGTTTTTTTTTTTAAATTTTATTCTGTATATTTGTAAAAGCCTATAAGGGCGTTAAATAAATAAAATAAATAAATAAATTAAAATTTTGAGAAGGTGTTAGTGTGTTAATAATACTATGGTTGTGTTGTTTGTCCTTACGAAGAGACCGGTATGCCTTGAAACCGGTAGACTAAAAATCTCCGTAATTGGTTATGTACTAACATAACCAGCATTTTGTTAAAATGCCTGATCATAAAGTTAATTCTGTAAATGTGAATAATATAATTAATATTTATCATTGCAGGCAGACAACAAAATTATTACAATAGATATAATTTTTTAGATAAAATTGCTCTAAGCGATGATGAGAACCCATGCTGTGAAGTTGGTGATCTCTTAGAATCCGTACGGAATGAACAAGATGTTGATCGTCTATATGATAATCCAATTGTAGTAAGCTCTCACAATGCTCATTGAAATCTGACAAGAGATCGTTGCCTATACAAAAGACTCGGCTTCTCCTAACCTCATTATCAACAAAGTGAGATATATCCTGGTACTGCAATCATTTAATTCGCCGGATCCAGAACAGAGTAACCTGTTTTGATCACATGAACTCAGCAACAGTACACACATTAACTATACCAGCACTGAAATGACAAATAACTCCAAAATCAATGTTGATTTTTGAATTTACTCGACTGTGGAAGTAAAGTGTCTATTTACTTACCGTTTCATTAAATATTGGATTGAATGAAGTGGAGATGA
This sequence comes from Agrypnia vestita, assembly GCA_016648135.1. Classification (NCBI taxonomy): domain Eukaryota; kingdom Metazoa; phylum Arthropoda; class Insecta; order Trichoptera; family Phryganeidae; genus Agrypnia; species Agrypnia vestita. The sequence continues at coordinate 52,964 of JADDOH010014140.1, read as the reverse complement.
GGTCCCTTAGACGTATGTGTGCTAAATCCATGTATGATAGAGTAAAGAATGAAGATATTAGGAATGAATGTAAAGCTGATCGTAGCATAATACATAGAATAAAAATAGGGTCGCTCAGGTGGTTTGGGCATGTTGAGCGAATGAATGAGGAAAGAATGGTAAGAAAGATGTATGATGCAAGTGTTGACGGCGCCAGAAAGAGAGGGCGACCACGGAAGACGTGGCATGACCAGATCAACCAGATACTGGAAGATGGTCCTGTGAGAAGCCTGAACAACCGTCGAGCTTGCACGCGAAGATGTATGAATGTAGACGAAGTGAAAGTTGTATGTCAGGACAGAAGATTATGGCGCTCTATCCTCTCTGCCTACCCCCACGGGGAAACGGCGTGTTGGTAAGTTAGTTAGTTAGTTAGTTATTTCATTAAATATTGCTTTTACCCCTTTTCTTTTAACTCATAGCATCTGCTTGTCTGCCTAAAAACATTTGGATCGATTTTTAACCCTTTTCCCGCGATCCAATCGTGCTGAAACTTTGAATTTTTTTAATTATTAAAGAATAATTTTGGATTTTTCGAAATTTACATAGAAATGAGAAAGGAGCCCGACGCGTGGAGATGCCGCGAAACCTGTTTGAACTAGTCTAACTCGAGCCATGGGTCCGATTAGACGGTTTCGCCAACGCCGTGCCCTCCTATACCAATTATTACGTTTTCAATATTCTATAAGTTTTAAGGGTTATAATATAAGTACATGGAATAGATTTTCCACATGAACTTAAAGAAATAGGAATATGTTGATAGAATATCAAATTGGAAACAATTACAAATGAGAAAGGGAGTATAATAAAAACTTGGTTTTTATGGGTTAGTTTTTTCAATCTTCACTTTACCTTAAATGCATTTGCCATATTAATATATGTCTGGTCAACCATACTGCTATGTTCACTGCACGCGTATCTTAAAACTTCACCATTGAATTCAAACGAGTGTTACATGTCTCCGAATAATTATTAATTATGATAACTGGACATATTTAAGGGGTATAAAAACAAATGGGGGAATATCCCACTAACGTGTTTCTGAGATAAATACGAAAAACCTGTCACCACGCAAGGAAATTAATCGAAATAAGCTTTTAAAAGTAATTAACACAACAATTTTCCTTTTATTTATATGTATTAATAAATATTTCACTATTAAATAAAGAAGTTTCTGATTCTGTTATTTACTTAATTAAATATTACTGTCTTTGGAATGATGTTTCAGTCATTAAAGTTGACATCTAACTTTAGTATGAAGCGACAAATTCGTCACATGATACCTAAATCTTTAGAGGTTGATTGTTTAAAGTGGATATTGTTGCCTTTTCTATTTACATGGCGTTTTGGAAAAATGTTTTTGGAAGAGAAAGAGCTATATTTTCTATAAAATCTCAAAATCAGTACATTTTTAATTTATAATCCTCGGTGACTGCATTCAAAACATTTTTTATTTTTTTTTATATTTGCTGTTTTTGCTTTTGTACCCCTCATTTCAAGTATTTTTGCCTTTTACCGCTCAATAAGTGAAAATGTTGTGTTTTAAAGAGGAGTGTGCTGAAATAATTTTTTTTATATATATGGAATCTTTAGATGGGGAGGGGCGTATAATAACATCATAAACACAGTGAAAGTAATCCAAAGATCAATAATAACAGTAATATTTAAAAAAAGAAAAACCTTCTCTACACAATTACTTTTCTCTAAATTCCAAGTTCCAAAATTAGAGAATGTTTACAAAAAAACGTCAATTACACAACTAATTAAAGAAAACATACCTGCTAAATTTGAAAAAAACACATCGTTAAGATTCAAAAATAATTTTAAAATCCCAAAATATAATACCAAACTGTGTCAACAAAACTACATATACTTGGGCATAAAAAACTTCAATAACCTACCTACAGATATTAAGAAAATCGATGACTTACAACAATTAAAGAAAAAAATAAACCAATACTTTAGGTCGATACAATTTGACAATGCATAACAAGACATATAGCTAAGGAACAAATAAGCCAAATCCAAAATAAACTAATAATGTGTAAGCCCCTCACCAAGCACATGAGCAAGTCTCATTTTTGGAGAGGCAAAGCAATAAAATAAAATGTATCTAAGTAGATTGTAATAGACAAATGTATTATGATTTAAATGTAGTTTTAATATTAAATAAAAAATAAAAAAAATTTAAAAAATATTGTATAAAAAAATTCATATACTTATGGTACACGCAAAATATTCAAGGCCTGATATATCAAGAATAATAAAAACTTTAGAAATCATTTGCTATATTTAGAGATCATCAGCATCAGCCTAGTTAAAGCAGACGTGCAAAACCTTGAATATATAAAATATCATTTTAATCAGGAAATTGGTATATATATTTATCTACTGATAAGAGTACATCATCCCTATAGATCACAGGTGGTAAAACACCTGTGATTATGAATGGTTGAACCACCTGAAGAAGACAAAAAGGGGTTGGCTATACAAATCTCAATCCTGATTCCATAGCTACCAAAGGTGTCGCTTACCGCAGCTGGCTATTGATTGGCGCATTTTTATCGTCTCTTACAGTTACATAATTAAAGAAACTAACAACTCTTCTACAATTTTTACTCTCATAATGCAATTTGTCAAATTGATTGGGGTCAGACCCGAGATTTCCAATCAATCAATATTATTTCGGCTGGGTTATCCAACAGAGTACCGTTTGACTAAGTGCCACACGTTCAGCGAGTAATTGACGTCGTTGAACTTGGCACACTGGCCAGTTGAACGGTGGAACCGGTATTAGGTCGAATGGTAGGAATCCGGCTTTATCGCACTGCGCGCGTATGCGTGGCCCCGTTACCGCGGCAGATGTGCAAACAGACACACACACATGCAAAAGTTTGCAATTTTTTATTTTAAAATAAATTCTGGGAGCTAATTAGAAGGGGATTGTGATGATGTTGAAAAAGGAGGATATTAACAGCGATAACAATATATAAATCAATAACTGCTCCTAATTTTCAATATTGCCCCACTATTTTGTACAAATTTAATGAAGGAGATTTAAAAATATCATTGAAAGATTTGGCAGATACTTCGTGGTGCAACATTATAATTTAAAATATGTTTTACTTTACTTTGTAATACACACACAATATGAGCTTTAAATTACAACTATAGTTTCGAGAGGAGCAGTCCCTCTCATCATCAGGTATAGATAATAACTTAACTTATTATCTATACCTGATGATGAGAGGGACTGCTCCTCTCGAAACTATAGTTGTAATTTAATAGCTCATATTGTGTGTGTATTACAAAGTAAAGTAAAACATATTTTAAATGAGATATAAAAAAATTACAAATTCAACAGAATAGAGCAATGAGGATAATTCTACAGAGAAATAGATTTTCCAAAAATAAAAAAAATGCTCTCAGATTTAAATTGGATTAATATAAAACAAGGATTAAAATTAAATACAATGATATTCATTCACAAAATATTAAACGAAAAAATGCTAAAATATTTAAAAAATAAGATCAAATATAACACAGAGATACAAAGACATAATACAAGAAATGCAAACAAAATAAGTATTCCAAATAGAAAAAGAAAAAACACACATAACTGTAGTTTTTTAGTATATCTCCATTATTCATATGAAAAATTGACAAATTGATTCGTTCATCTCAGAATGTACTTAACTGCACATAGGTTTTATTATATATACAGCGACGAAATGTTTCCCATATAAATTGTTTCATCTTTGTAAGACTAGTATAATTTGTCTAAATTAATTAATGGGTGTTTTTTACTGCTTTGTAGCGGATGAAACCTTCTAACGGAAGTGAAACCACAGAACAATGACCCCTTATAATATCATAAGAACCTTAGACCTTTCCGAGGGTTTTGCAGTGTTTAATTATCTCGCTGGAAGACACTGAGAAGTTGGGCTAAGAAGGCTCTACCTTGATTAATTTGGGAGTGATAGGTGTCAGTATCCTTAATCCCTTAATCCCACTCTGGGTATTTTATCCTTATCTATTAAAGAAGTTTGATATTCTCACTATACTGATCTCCTATCAAATGGTACTACAACACTTAAACACTAGCCGTAGATAAAAATATTTTAATTTTTTATTTTTGATATTTTTACGTTTACTTTGTGGTTGGACATAATTAATTTAAACAATTTTGTATTAACCACTTAACTAGTAACCCTAAGTCTACTGCTTTCGAAACCATCGTATCTTCAGGACGAATACCAACTTACAACACAACTTTTAGCCAAAGAAGCTATATCTATTTTGCAACAAAACTCTACAACATCCTTCCTCCAACCTTCAAAAATATTGAAAAGATTGAAGAGTTCAAAAAAAATATAAAAGCATGGCTAAAACAAATCAATGCAGATTAATTAGAAGGAGTATTAAAAAATAGGTAGTTATTTAAAAATAGAAAATAAATAAGTATAAACTAGTTCGCCTCAGCACAGGAACCCCTAGTGAGGAGGACTAAGAACACAAATATCAACAATATCATTATACATAGATATTATTATATTAAGCGTGTACATATTGTATCTAAATAGAACCTAATAAAAAATAAAAAATAAATAATGCAAACTAACTATCTAATACTTATTCTTTAATATACCATTACCTATATCCAAAGCTTTTTCAATTACATTATAATACAGATGTAACACTTGATAACGAGGTACCGATATTTTGATTGGATTTTTTAAATCAATTTCCTTTATCTTTGTATATGAGATTCACCCGAATTATTTACATTACACTAGAATACGCCTGAAAATTATTAAATATAGATTCGCCTCTATGAGACATCTATAATATATCTTGATTAATGATGTCCAATAGCCATAACAGATGGTTATGAGTCATACTATAGGTGCATTGAGGTTAATTTAAAAACAGTAAATGTATAAATATATATGATATATTTATTGTTAAACCACGCAAGTGTGTTACAGTGATGAGATTGATGAGGGGAAGAGTGAGGGGGGGTCGGAAGTGTTAATTATTAGGAATGTCATCTGAAGGGGATGGAATCTTAAGTGGAAAAATATTCAATAGTAGGTTGTGCACAAATTTGGTCTGACTGTTTATTATATTTGAATTAATATTAACATTTTTCCTTATTTAAAGTATTTCTAAATTATTTATTTGTGGGATCTTATAACTAATATGTAAACATTTTAAACATGTATAAATTTTAAATGTATGGTCATATTCAAATAAGTGTTTTGAAAAAATCCGACTCAAGTTAAAGCTTTGATGTGTTCTTTAACCCTAGTTTCAAAATTTTTTTTTGTTTTACTAATATAAAAATGATCACCCACTATTGAATATTTTTCCACTTAAGATTCCATCCCCTTCATATGACATTCCAAATAATTAACACTTCCAACCCCTTCCTCCTCTCACCCTACTCTTCACCGTAACACACTTGCGTGGTTTAACTTTTTCAATTTTTAGTACACAAACACTCCTGATGAAGAGAACATTCTCGAAACATGTAGATTGTATAATCTAATAAAGTGGTGAAAACAAAGTGATATATGTTTATGCACTCATACAACTACACATTTTATATTGCGTACAGTACTAGTTAGGTAAATGGGAATTTAAAAGGAAGTATTAGGTGCATGCAAAATAATTATTAAAAAGACGAATTTGTCTTTCTTGCACCGTGAATCCAATTAGTATTAATTATTAATAGATATGAGGAACCAGCCAGTAGGATACTTTTAATATTATTGATTGATATGACTGTTACTTTGTGGTGCAACATTATTATATTGTATATTGTAGCGATATATTGTATATTGTAGCTTTATATTGTAGCGAGACTGTGTACTTACTGAATACTGAACAACGAAGTAATGTCACGCAAAGCAGGGTCAGTCATCCGCAATCGCAATATTACGCTCGCAACGCAGTCAGTTAGTTATGACCGCACTGACTAAATCGAAGATTCTACGACATTCTATGGCGCTCTAAAATATTTCATGCGAAAAGCTTAGTTTGTACTTCTCGTTATCTCTAAAATAAACCTTTTGTGGGAATTTATTTATAAAAGACGTTACGCAAAGTGGAATCGGCAGTAAATTTCGTAAAGACAACAAGTGCGACATCTCCGTAGCGTAAAACAGTGTGATCAGTGATTCGTGATATTTTAACATGCGATATTAGTGAGCGAGCGAACGCAGTGCGACTACCAGTGATATCAGAGGAACAAAGTAAGAATACTATGGCAAGCAGTTTGTACCAGCGAACATTGAACGGAATTTACGAGAAGTGATCTAAGTGACAAAGAGAGCAATAATTAATATGAACTAACAAACAGTTCAATAATTACATAGTTAGTAAAATACTTGGGAGATATTTAGCACCTATAAAAAATTACGGACGGCACTATGATTTATCTTGTCTTCAGTGACTTTCTTTTGTAATAAATTTAACTATATATATTAACATAATTATATAGTAATAAATTACACCTGATAATGAGAGAAACTGTTTCTTTCGAAACTATAGTAGTGATAAAAAATTTAACGCAACGTGTGGGCAACTTTCATATTTAATAAAGAAAAAAAATGTTATTTTATATAATTTTGTATATTGACACTTGGCAAAATCTATGAAAATCGATATGTGTCACTTTTCAAAACGTCACATGATCAATTTCGTCCAATCCGATCACGTTTCCACTTTCTAACACCGCTGGATTCAAATTGCGAACGTGCTGTCACTTTTTAACGGAAATGACAATACGTATTAGAGAGTGTTGCCATAAAATAAATGATGAATTATCCAAGTATGTAATATTTACATCTTCAGTTAGGCGCGGCATACAATTGATTGTAAACTTTCAGTACGTACTGCATGCAAAATAAAATTAATATACCTGTAGAATGTTTTTCATTTAACATTTTGGTGGTTTCTGTCAGTGTAATTTCTTACTATGTAACACTCCTAAATAATGTAATGAGTTGCTAGAATTCGGATCGAATTAGGCACTCTCCAAATCATTTTTAATATGTCACTTTGGAACAATACTATGGAATCCTCTAGAATACCCAACAACGCTCTGAGATTATCTATATCATTCGTGAGACTTCTGTAACAGTAAGCGACGGAAACACAATCGCAAACACTAGAAATGAAGTAAAGAATGTTCTCGAGAATTCGAAAAACCAACATGTTCGTCTTGACGTTTTTACCGGTGCAATATTAGCGACAAACCATGGAGATCGGTGTAGTGCAAACCGAGTGTAATATTAAGCGAAATATGTACTTACGTTTGATAATTGAATAGAATTTTCTCGAAAGTGATAATTAAATATTCTAAGATGAGCACTTTATTACAAAATAGTGTGTTTTAATTTAATTCGTGTCTAGTAATTTTGTGAATTAATTATAATCATTAATTAACTTCCAGTGTTTTCATTTGTCTCCCACGGTCAGGTTCCGTGACGTTATATTTGATAAATGATGAATATAATTTTTTTAGGGATGTTAAGCTTCAAAAAGACTTCAAAGGGAAGATTATCTCGCAGAACAAAGAGAATGGTAATATTCTAATACATCATGGTTTACGTACTAGGAATCCGTCATCTAAAAAATATTAAGGGCAAATGAAATTTTGATAGCGTTGGATATATAAATTTTTAGATTGAATATTGATTAAATTCATTGGAACTACGGTCATTCAGGTATGATTATGTAAATAAAACAATTTAGAGGCAGACAGTATTTGAAAAAATAATACAAGTTATGAGAAATTACTTTAAAATTACAACAAAAACAAGTAAAAGCTCCCTAGGGCGTAGCTAATAAATAAAAAAATAATTAATTAACTATTACATAGAATTAGAGTTATCACTTAAGCCAGCTCACACAGGTTGTAAGCTCTGGGCCATCCTGTAAAAAGGTTCATCTCTATAATTTATAGAGATATATTAATTAACAATAATAATTCTTCAATTTTTTGTTTGATATATTTTCAAACCATAGCCAATGCTTCAAATGTTTTCAATTAATTATAAATCAAAATACTACCAAAGTTTAATTCGGCACAGCCAAATTATGTATATCAAAACGAACATTAAAGTTCAAGCCAATTTTGCAATTTATAACACAGATAAACTATATTGAAGAGTACTTTCATTTTTAGCAGATAATATACATATTTCCGTACTTACTTTCTACTTTATTACATCGTAAATTCATAAAATTTTCGATCATTATTAAACACTAAATTTGGGACACATGGTTCATAGACCCAAATATCACCTCATGCAAAATATATTGAAGAAATGTCGAAAAAAATTTGGACCAAATTGGTGGACAATGCCTGTATTTAGAACTAGGTTAACACCTACACCTGAAAACAGGCTCGTTACTAGAAAGGACAAGAATAAAAATCATATACGATCATCATAATTTTAAAATACGCAGTGAAAATATAAAGTTTAACAAAATATAATTCTCTATAAATTATCATAATGTATTATTTTTATAACTATTGATGATCACGAATGCATAAACCTGCAAGTGAATATTTCAAATACCAAAAACATTTGTCACGAGAATTTCAATAATTTTCGAATGATATGTGATATATCCTTGAATGTTGGTTACGGAAATAGGTTTTATAAATTTTCTGTGGAAATTTTTTATAATACTTCTGAATTAAAAGTTAAGGTTGTTATTACGGTCGTTAGACATATTTAACTGAAACTCGTTGCGGATATTTTATATAAACCGTATGTTTTTCCGAGAAACGATTTTCGACGTTTCGTTGAATTCTTATTCAACGTCTTCAGGAGGACGACCTTTACCCGCAGAGATAGAGGGCGGACTGATTAAGGTTCCTATAAAATATCCTCAACCAGTTACAGTTAAACACTTCTGAATTTTTTTGACTAACAGATGTATAAAGTTCAAACTCACGTTAGATTACGCTAGTTATCTAAAGCAATCGGCATAGAAACAGTGAACTGCTTTTTGTATATGTTTATTATGTATAGGTTTAGGTTGTCCTACATACTCAACGCGTTCAAATAATTTATTTTACGCAAATTTTGGTAGGACTTACTACTTAAAAAACTGCTTTGTAACTCGTTGCACCTCAAAATACAAGATGTTAAATTCTACAAATAATCTAGACATTTTTACTGACAATTTGCTTTTATTTAAAATGAAACTCCGTTATCTCATTTATGACTATTGATTTGATACTTCTTTAATTGAATCCCATTCCCTCCCTCTCCCCACCCCTCCCATTTTATGCATTATCATAATTAAATCGTTGAAATATTTATTATTTATCACATATTCTTTATCATTGTTTTTTATTTAGTTTTTTTTACCAGCTTCGAGGAAACATTACTGGTCATATTCACGAATATTTTTTTGATATTACATAAAAAAAAAATTTAAATTGTACTATATGTTTCCCAAATAAAATTAAATAAAAAATAAAATAAATAAAATATTACTGGAGTGAAATAAAATTTACGAGTCATTACTCATTACATATGTATAATCATATCATTTTCATTTTGTTAACACAAATAATTGATTAATATTAGTTTTTATTTGTTTATCGTTTGTATTTTAACCTCCTTGTAAAAAAATATTGGCAAACTTAAAAAACTTATAATATCTCAAATATTACTAAGGATATCTTTTCAAACTAAATTAAAATACCATTAAATGCATACATTTATTTTTATCCCAGTTCCATTCAAGTTCACTGTGCTCCAAATTTGTTCGAATTCCTTACGGTTTAAAACGTCATTAACGTCCAAAATAATGGCGAAGCCTTAAAATGCTGCAGGCCTTCGAGAACGGGTTGAAATAATTCGGTTAGCGGGTCAAAAACGGTTAAGTTGCATCCTCTTAGCCTTCCTCGCATTTTAAGAGTAAACTTGTTATCTGATCTTCTTAAAATGCATAGATCTGCACATAAAGTATATTAAGTAATGTGAATACGCATTCGTACCGTCATGTCCTAAAAGGCGCAGTCTAGAATTCACACCCTGTACGTTTCAATCCTCGTTGAAGACGCCGACGTAACTAGTACATATTGCACACTGGCGACCTCTATTGTAGAAGAAGAGAACACTCCACAACAAAGTGCATACAATTTACGCCCTAGAAAGCAGCAACTATAATCAGTCCGACCTCCACCTCCACGGGTAAAGGTCGTCCTCCAAATGACGTTGGATAAGCATCCAACGAAACGTCGAGATTCGCTTCTCGGTTATACATACGGTGCGTATAAAATATCCGAAATTACAGTTAAAAAAAGAAGACCACTTCGTTTAAATTAAAGAAAAATATCACAACTCTTCTTTTGTGTTAAAAGCGGCATTGTGTGATATTTTTAAAGAATTTTAATTATAAGTTTGTACATTTGTATATCCAGCTTTGTCTTTACTATTTTCTGAAATTTGGATTCTTGTACATATTAAGACGATGATATAGAAAAGGCAAGACTAGCGGTACGTAATGGCGTTGTAGTGCCAACCCTTATGTATGGAAGTGAAGCCTGGAATTGGCAAAAGAGGAATGAAAGTAGATTGATGCCGTAGAAATGCGGTCACTAAGACGTTTGTGTGGAAAATTTTTGGTCGATAGAGTGACGAATGAACAAATTAGAAGTGAATGCAATGCTGGCTGTAGTGTGGTAGATAGAATAAAGAAAGGAGTGCTGAGATGGTTTGGTCATGTGGAACGTATGAACGAGGAAAGGATGGTTAAGAAAATATATGAGGCGAGTGTTGAAGGCGACAGGAATAGAGGGCGTCCGCGAAAGAGCTGGCACGATCAGGTACTACAAGTATTTGAGGATGGCCCTGTTAAAAGCCGCAACAACCGTAGAACGTCTATGAGAAGATGTATGAATGTGGCCGAAGCAAAAGTGGTGTGCCAGGATAGAAGATTGTGGCGTTCAATCCTCTCTGCCTACCCTTGCGGCGAAACGGCGTGTTGGTTGGTTAGTTAGTTAGTGTAAACAAAAACGCTGAAAGCGCTCTATCCTCTCTGCCTATCTCCGTAACGAACCTGCGTAACGGTAAGTGGTAAGTAGATAATTTATATTATACCCACGCAGCCCTAAATGATGGAGGCCAAGCTTCGATATCAGCTGTAGAGCATTGACGAAGAATACCCACTTCGACACAAAATTATCCTGATGATGGGGCGGTATCAATATAACTGTAATTAAAAAAAAATTACTATACTCCCTTTCTTTGTAAAATATAACAATAACTAAAGACGAATTAAAACATATAACGTAACACCAAACTTACAGAAATTTAATATATTTCTAAAATGTCAGATGTTTTGAGATGCCAAGATTTTGATAGATTCAATTATCATCAATATCGTACCTTATGAATTTCCAGCGTCAAATGATTTAGTCAGAATCAGCTTTGAGTAATGTAGAATTCTTCAAAACTAAGCAGAAATCTAAAATAAATAAATTATTATTTGATTTTTTCCCAAAAAACCCAATTTTGCTGTCATCTGTGAACCAGTTGTTTTGTAAATTTTCGAAATTCGTAGTGATGTACCTATTATACCGACGGAGTAATTCAAATTTAGAAAATATTCCGCGACGTTGCTAATCAAACTTTTCAAATGATTCCAATTTGAAAAAAACAATAAAATTTCTAAAAATCCTAAATTATACTATAGTTATTAATTTTTTTTAACGAAAATTTGATAGATCTGCTTGCCAAGTTTCAGCTAGATTGGATCACGGGAAAAGGGTCAAAAATCGATCCAAAGTTTTTGTTGACGGCAAGCAAGCAGACGCCACGAGTTAATGTAAAGGGAGTAAAAATAGTAGATATTTAATAATTAGCAGCCACCAAACTCCTTCGTTATAAAAAAAATGGCCATGTTCAAAAAAAATATATTCCCCACATTGAAGGCGATTATGAGCTGCGGGAGCCACGAAGTACCACGCTCTGATGCACTAACAACCGCGCTACCTGCAGTGATACATAGTGGTTAAACAAACTAATTTCGTTTTCCGTTAAAAAATGCCGGCTCGCCTCACATCCCGTGCGAGTCACTGGCGCATGTCCTCCGCAATCATTTTCAGCGATGAAATTATGAAAATATAAGTGCTGCAATAGAATTAATTAAGGTGCATAAAAAAGGATAAAATGAACGTCATGACTTTAACGAAAATAAAATATTAAGGTCTCTGGGTGAGTCTACGAAGTTATATCGAAATGGTTTGTTACACGTATATAACCCATTTCTGGGACTTTATTGAGGGCTCTAATAGGGTTGGTGCCGCACCAACCAATGCACACTTGGCGTAGCTGAGAATGCTATGACGGGTGCGTAGTGTACCATTTTTGAAAGACCATTCATGAAGCTGTGTGGAGTTTTGAAAATATTTTATTTCTAATATTAAGTTCATTTCTGGTTTATTAAAGTTTATTTCTAATATGTAGTATTTCTAATGTATTAAATTATAAAAAAAACTGCAAAGGTAGTTGCTTCAGAACAGAACAGGCCTTGCCTAATGAAGCAACTACCTTCATCTATGTGTATTAAAATACACGAAATAAATAAATAAAAATTGCGATTTTAGACCTACCTAAAATAATATAAACTATTTATTAATTTATACTTGAACTAGTGAACCCATTAGAATAACGATAATACCAATAATAATTTGGTAATTATATACTAAGATAGCTAACATTTTGTTACAATGTTTGATCACAAAGTCAATGCTTTAAATATTAAAAGTATTATTAATATTAATATTATGTCATTATCAAGTCAATAATAAAACTTGACGATTAACAAATATTAACCATGAATATATTCACAATTATAAAATGATTCTGTCTTATTATGTGACGTCTGCACTTCTTCTGGAACATATTGATATGTTTTTGTTTACATTCTCCGGTAGATTATTATATTTCTTTTGTCCTTTGTAAATTATGATTTTGTCATATGTATAAATGTCTTGAAACCGCAGTTCTAAGTTTAACAAACATATTATTGCGTAAATTGATATTTTTTTATTTATTTAGATTTCATTTAAAGCTAACTAACGCAATTTTTTAAATTCATGTGACATTTATAACTATTTAACAAATATTATATTATTAAGCGCCAGCAAAATATTAAATTTATCACGATGTTAGTACAAACTAGCGTTACATAAGGATTATAATATTTAAAAAGTTACATTTTTTTTCTTCGAATATACCTGTTTTCAGTGGTCCGGGTGGCCGCATTTTAAAATAATAATATTTATAATTTTGAAATTAAGATTTTTATTACTTGCAAACTTTATTGAATATTTTATGTTAAACCTTGACAACTTTTTCGGTAAAAAAATCCTGTATATTTGAACTGAATGTGTGTTTGATAACCTATCTATTAGTTTTAAATTTCTTGCTAGTACTTAGCATTGCTCCACTGTTCAAGTAAAGCGTCTATAAAGAAATTAGATGTCCGTATTAATACATAAAGCAAATTTCATGACGTCACAAATATCACTTATAAATGCGTTAAGGTCGTAAAATGGATCCCTGAGGTACCCCTCAGAGTGTGGATAAAATGTTATTTTCGAAGGTTGTTTTAACAAAGCAATTCTACGTTTAACTCCCCTGATTTAAAATAATGTTTATGTCTCTCATGTGTGTAATTTGAAATAACTGGAATCACCTATAGATCAATGTGATGTATTAAAAACATATTTATATTTATAAACGTGATAATAAAAACGTTGAAGAGCTCAGGAAAAGAGTTTTCCATATTACAGTGTTTTCTGAGAATTCAAATAGACAAATTTGCCATTCAAGTGCCATTTATATTCTGCTACAAGTTTCTCAATTTTTTTATATAATGTATACTAACGTCTTTCGTAGCATTTTTATGTATTAGTAATTTCTATTCCATATATTTTTTTTTAAATAGAGATGCGAACACGCAATACATGTAACATCAATATTCTTACTATTTTCAAACATAGCCTATTTTATTTTTATTTGATTTATGATTTCCATTATTAAAGTAATTTGAACGTGTTAAAAGCCTTTGAATATTTTTTTGCATTTCCATTTCTAAATATCACTGAATTATAAAATCTTACATGTATTTTCAGTCACATTTGTTTCCTCCAAGCATGGATCTCTCCATGGATCGTTGCGTGCATTTGAGCTTTTCTGCACTTTTCTTTGTAAGGGCCATAGTCTCCACTCTATATGATATTTATTACGATTCCATTAATCTTCACTTTAATAATAAATTGATAAATTATTAGTATGTCAAACAAAATGCTGAATATCGGGTAGAGAATGGTGCTAGAACGTTTTTCGGAACTACATCAGAAGATGAGCGGAATGTGGAAATATGAGTTTTCCAAGTTGCTACACTAATAATTAATCGATTTATACTAGGCCGGATATGTGAAGGCTTCCCCTAAGGTTTTCAGAATAAATCTGCATTTCCAAGGAATATAATAATAAGGAAGACCTTTGAAGAATATGAGGAAATAATATTGAGAAAGATGCTGGAAAACTTGGCAATTACGATTGTAAGACTAGATGTGAATATAAAAAAGAGGCAAAACTTCTTGGGGAGGTAAAGACACGTGATGACTAAATATTTAATCTACTTAAAAATAAGTTTTTTTTTATATTTTTTTTTTTATTATTTTTTTTTTTTTTTAAGATCTCAGACCCACAAAACATCACATTGATATTTGTCTGTAGGTGCATCAATACATATATATAAATAAATTGTATTTACCAGAAATACATTCATATTAATTAATTGCAGTAATCTTATAAACTCAAATACAAATCAACAATACAATACAACAATACAAGAAAAAATACAAATATAACCAAAATCAAAATAAGTCTCTTTTATTTAATAACATATTCATTAATTCTGTATTTTGCCCTTTTTTATTAATATCCATTTTGACACGACGTGGGATTTTATTTAATATTTTTGGTATGACATATTTTAATGTTCTTTGTCCATATTTATTTATGACCTTCGGTATTCGTAGTCCTTCTTTAACCGTAAATCTGGTACTATGTTTATGAATCAATCTATGCTTATATGTCCCATTTTCATGATATCGTGTAATTAATTTGTACCACAAGATAGCATTAATTGGCATAGAGCCTTGTTTCTTGAAGAGTTCCTGTATATCTTTAGTAGCACTTTCTTTATTTATTAATTTTATAGCCGAATTTTGAATATTTTGAATTTTTCTAATATTAGTTTTGCAAGTTAGACCCCAGCTAGCTTAGGTTGATTATAAATAATGAATTGTTGTTTAATAATAAAAACAAAAATATTATGTTTTATAATTATATTCTAGAATAAGACTTGGATTTAAGCCCGGGAACTTTGATTATTTCTCAATGAGCTAGCAAGAACGCTTACTTAAGAATCAAATCTCAACAAATCTCTCAAAAAAAATATATGGCATAATACCAAATTTTTTAAGGTCACTTTAGGACCATATATTAGGGTCATTAATGACTTGTTAATGGTCTCTTTGTTAAAAAAAATATATATATTTAATAGTGAACAAAAAGTAATAAAAATGTTTTTCTTATAACTAGAAATTTAAAGAATCTTAATAACGAAGCCATCAGTGGCAAAAGCGCCAGTATCTAGTGGACAAAATTTATATTACAGTTTTTTAATTAATTTAAAAATCATAGCAAACATTTCAAAATTAAAATTCTTTTAATGAAGTCCTTCTAAAACACATAAAAATGCTTTCAATATATATATCAATAATTGTAAAATTGACTTTCTTACCAGATAATCACTTTCATTCACGTCTTTTTTTACCTTCGTCATGCTAAGCGAGGCTTTACTTCTAATCTCTCAAATTTCGATATGCTTCTTGTTCTCAATATTAAAAAAAAACTCTCAGTCACTTATATCAATAATGAGCTTAGTTCAGATTTTACACAAACGAGGATCAAAATAGGTAGATATTTTTACAATATTAACAAATTATTTTTCATTCGTACATATACATATTATGTTCATGACCCGTTTTTATACCACTCGTAGTCCACTACTGATATCAATGACTCACAAAATGTATCGAGGTTAAAAATAATCACATGTCAAGGGACAGTTGTTTGAAATGATCACAGCACTCTCGAAGATTCCAGAATGGCCTAGCGTAATCTACGGCTTTCGGGAAGCATCGAGAAACATCTATAAAAGCCTAGAAGCCAGTTCTCCTAAATACTGGAAACGTCTGGAGGTTTCGATGTCAGCATAAGCCAATATAAATAGGACCGCACACGAGAGTAACGGGTTATTGTTGTTTTTGGACACGCTTGACAGCGGCATGAAAGCGAACGCAGCCGCGAGTTGCGAAGGCCAGTCGAGCCGGGCGAGTGATAATTCGACAGCGAATACTATGGAAAGTTCTTACGTAGTGAAATAATACGTTCGGAAATTGGATGGAATGTTCTAGTGAATAATGAATAGAGTGTTAAAGCGATTATAAAGTGCATATTTACATGTGATATATTTACGAAATAGTTTAATTTAAATAATAGCGTTAAGTCAAATAGTGTTGAGGGACTTTGTACGTTTAGTTAATCAATTAATCAGTAATTAATATATCCTGTGTTAAATTCCAGCGTTTTCATTAATTTCTCCCGCAGGCATGACAACATTAATTTTTATATATATTTATCCTAACATTATATATTATCTTAACAACATATATTTATCTCTTCCTACACAAAGAAAAGACAGTTTTGTTTGCAAAATAAAATATGAAAAATTTCTCATTATTTTCAATAAAGTCATTCTTAAAATATAAAAAGACAGCTGAAAAAAATATCGATCGAAAAACATTTTAACATTTTTTTATTTAATAAGATAGGTACATTGCGAGACTTTAATTATAACTGACAGATGAACGTTGTATTTTCGTAATTGAAACTTGATATTAAATTCACGTCGTTGAATAATAAATCGCCCTTTTAAAAAAGGCGGCGTCATTATTTTTGACATTTTAAGATTTTATAATTTTTTCGTATATAAACGAGAATTTGAAAGTTGATATTGAATTAGCAAAATAAAGTGTAAAAAACGAGTGAACAATTTCAAATATTAGAAAAACGAAAATTTAAAGTTTAGTTTTAAGGTCACATTTGTGTATATTTTAGACTGTGCGTATATTTATACAAATATATAAGTGTGTAGGTACGTGTATATACGGGATATTACTAACGATCTATTAATTAAAAATATACTGAAACGTGATAATAGAATTCGAAGAATTCACGGTCGATTGGAATGCCTCGTAAACTTTCAAAGACGACAAAATTATGTAATGCTATAGAACGCCCTACAACACTCTGGAAATATCTATAAATATCTGATACACTCTGAAAGCGAATAATAGAATAATCTCGGAGGTTCGAAAAACCAGTGTTTCATACAAAAGGTGGAGACAGTAGCACCGTGGACCATGTTTGTTTTGACGTTAGACCGACGCGACTTAGCCAGAGGTAAAACACCAGCGACCGCAGTGTTACCAACGAATAGATCAATTCGAAGCAACAGATAACGAATGTAATCCATACTTACGTACGCTAATATGAACAGAATATTCTAGCAAGCGATAAACAAATGTTTCACAGACGAGTAATTAATTGAGAAAAAATATTGTGGATTAAAAAATAGTAATTATATTGCTGATTAATTTTTTTAGAAAAAAACTTTTTTTTTTAAATTAAACTTTTCTTAAATATCGGAAAAATATCTGATAGCTACATTGTGTTAGATGTATAGTTGCATTGTGTGCCAAATTTCATGCTAATAGATTGAGTACTTATAGCATGACGCTTATTTATCATAAATTATAAAAGGTGATTAAGGAAAATAATTTTTTGTATATTTAAATTCTTGTGTTATATCTGTCATGTTAAAATAGTTGCGTTGGATAGTCACTATAAGTAAGGCTAGAATAGTTAACTTCTTCATACGTAATATATTTTAATGTATATTATAGTGAACATATGCTTTAGCGAATAAGGTTCTAGAACTAATAATGTTCGTCCCAGAATAGTAGCCTATTTTATTATTTGGATAGCTGGTAGTTAATAACAAAAATAATATACGACATTGCAATTACTCTCTCGATCTCCAAGGATTTGTGGCGTAGTTCAATCTCGAAGAGGTTGTGGGTGGAGGTAGTTTGTCTTTCGTAGTTAAGAGTGGGTAAATAGTTCGCTTTGGTGGTCCAGGTTATTGAAAACAATCTGGAGACAAATAATATGGCACTTTTCAGCAGTATTATTAATTTTCAGTGGGTTGTGGAAATAAATTAACATTTGACGCAGACGACATCTGTTGTACGCCCGCAGACGTCATTTTTGTGATTAATATTTTAGGTTGGTGGCGATGGATTTTAAATTCACCCTTTGATATTACAGGGTGAATGTTTAATTTGCACCTTCAGCTTTCGGGGCCACAAATCAGAATTATTCATCCCTTTTCAATAAACCCTTAGGATATTTTGTTGAGTGAATTAATAGTTAATAATATTTTTATTAGTGTGTACTAAGAGAGATAATATTCAAAGTAGGCATCAGAAAACACATTAAATTAATTTTTTTTCTGACATTCAAATAAATTTGACACACATATTGACATACATACTTATATGACATACATACATAACAAAACATACAAAAAAAATCATTTAAAAAAATATTTTTTAAATTTCAAAATGGTGGAGTTATGTGCTGTACTACAAGGTTACTTCTCCGTAAATTGCTCAGCTTTGGAGATATATCTATAATTATGGGTTTTAGTAAAATTAAAAAGTTTATAATTTTTTTATTAGTTATTAGTCTTTATAAATGATGTAATAATGCATCGAAAAAAATAGATTTTCTTGTGCATAAATTGAAAATTGAAAAAAGAAAAAAATTATAGTAAGCAAACAACGCATCGTATAAAAAAAATCACAGGCTACATAGTTGATAATGTTATTAGTAAGATATTTACAAAATAAATATGTGCTAATTCCTGAAATTTTTAAATAAGTGATAACTCTAATTATTTTTAAAATTTCAATATATAAAAGGCAAAGCAAAAAAATAACGACTTTTAAAAAAATTCAAGGTGGTGAAGCCTTAAGCCAGTGAAGACCTTTTGTACGCCAAATATAGACCTCCTTAAATGCTTTCCTATATAAAAAAATTCGTGTCTGCGAGATATCTATAATTCCTCATTTAATATAATAGTTAATTTTGGAGATGATTGAAGCTTATTTGAATTGTATTATTTTTCTTTTTCTTCCAACTACTTAAACTTCTCTTTTTAATTTACACTTATCTATAAGATGTACTTGAATCTTTTAACATCAATCTAAATTTACATAATTCTATTATATATATTTGAACCTTTTAACTGTATATCTGTCTTATGTTATTTTCCATTTTATATTTTGTAAAAGCCCATAAGGGCGTTAAATAAATAAATAAATGTGAGATGATTAAGCTGTATAAGATTGCGCATTATGTAAAACAAAAGCTGCCCTGAATATTCAGCTTCATATTCATGTTCGTGTAATTTGCACTGCCTATCTTGGTTATGTGTGAGGATAGAAAGGTAGTTATAACGCTATCAGTGATTTAACATAAATTAATAGTACACTGAGTTTATATCAAAACATATGTAATTTATATCATAACTATAACTCACTTCAACTACAATTTACAATACTAGAACAAAATATAATATAATGCAATCATTTTTTTTATTTCGAGTAAGCGTACATACATGTGTACACACATTATTTGTACATGCTTGGAATTTTTGGTGTTTTGGCCTTAGAGGTAAAATTGACCATACTGCTTCATTATGACATTTAATAATATATTACAGGGCTCATCCACGAAACACAGAAAACGATGCAGTGGGAGAGAAACACACATATATAACGTGAAATAACATAATGCGCGATGAATTGTGTTTGAAGAGAACACTAAACTCATCAATAGAGATTGTCTTCTATTGCTAATCACTTGTTTTAAAACATCTGGTATAGCGCGTGCGTATTTTCCCTTTTTCAAAGAACAAAAAAACGAATTCTCAGCAAAACGGATTAAACAAAACAATAACTTTGTGCAATTCCTAATTCCCGAGAGATCCTCAGCAAATGCTCTCAGGAATTTATATTCTAAAGGCGGTTGAAATGAGAGTAACGTGACCAAGACAGGAAGAAAAATGAACCGAATACAAGAGCGCAATAGGATGCATGGAAGTAAGTTTTATGTTCGATATCAGGATCAGGAAGGAACGCACGATGGTCCAGAGCTTGTTTCACAATTCTCTATTTTTCTCCTCTACCTAGAATGCTAAACCAGTACAACGAGGTCACGTCATGTAACCCCAACATCGACATATTTCACATGACACAACCTCAGTTTAAGAGAGAAATTATATCACTCCCGACCGAAAATAATTTGAGCGTGTAAGACGGACTCTTCGGAAATCAATCTAAATAAAAACAATTATTGCCACGCGGGTACACATTTTTTGACTTGATTGACCTGGGGGACCTTGGAGCCTATTATGTGGTACGGAGATTGCGAACTTCGTTCATCTTGTAGTCGCATATTGTACTATACTTATATTGTATAATGTATTAATGTTTTACTGTAAAATGTAACTGTACTAATCACCTTGTTCTAAATGATTATCCATTAGGGTCATTCTGACCTGTCGATAGTCTTTAAATAAAAATATTAAACATAAAATTTAAAAAATTCACACAAGTTCCTTGGCCGAATATTTCACTTGCGGGTGGCTACACGTCACGATATTTTTTCACGCAATTGAAATGCGTCAAAATTTTGAGAATCGAAATTGCGTATAATTGTAATTCCAAAAAAAGCGGAACAGTATTTAAAAAAAAAATTGATCCGCGTGTCACAGTTTGACAAAGAATAATATGAATGGCTTTTTTGCGGTAAAATTCTTATCAGTCACTTTTGCAGGTACTGTAGTGTACTGTGTTTTGCGCTATCTAGACGTTTGAGGTAGTAGGACGGATTTTAGAATTTGGATTTTGGCATTTAAGGAAGTAAGAAGAAGAATGAGGCAGACTTAACCCCAATGTGGTCCATACTCTACCACCATCCATCTCCACCCCCTATGTCAGCCACACCAACATCATTAAAGTGAAACATAAGATAGAAATCAAGGGATTTTAAATTTTGAAAATAAACATAAAAATTTTTTGCTAAAAAATGTTGGTTCGTTTTCATTCGAATGTGGTTAAAACAACAACTCGTTGTGCTGAGATTTATTAAATAATATTAGTATAATTTATATTACAACAGCTTGTTTTAGGATTAAACATAAAGTTTAAGCGGTACTTTCACCGAGGCTTCATTGCTGTTGTAATTTGTTTTCGTAATTGTAATTGTAAAATATTTTAATGAAGTCATTCATATTTTTGCATTAAATATAAAAAATAATATTAAGTGTTTTCAAAACTTATATTCTGTCTGCGATTTTTATTCTCAATAAATATCTTCATCTTTATGTTTCTTGATATAAAGCGGCTTGAATATTTAATGTTAGAGGAAACTTAATGTAAATAAATACGTTAGCGTTCTATTATATTATAAAATTGCGTGCATGTACTGTGAATAAAGGAATAGAATTGACAAATCGCAACCCAAAACCGTCCTCACAAATTTTTATTTTCTTTCTAATTTTATTCGGATAATTATTTCACCGTACGAAAATTCTTCTATTCACACATGGATGGATACACATTCTTCCTTCGATTTTTAATAGAACGTATTCTTTACACTTTGAGTATAATTTGACGATTATGGAGATAAGCGACATCAAATATTGTGTTTTTACAATATTTCTGGCTTATTTATTTAAACTTATTGTTCGCTTCGATACTGGTCAAATAAAATGATAAAAAACAGAAGTTAATTTTAATTGACAAATTAATTGGGAAATTAATTTTTAATAATTTACATAAATTAACTTTGTAAACACCATTTATTTATTGAAAAATTTAACGTATTTCGAAGCCAATGGCTTCTTCGTCAGGATAAAAAAAATAAAATTTAAAAATCGAAGTATAGATCAAAATATTAAAAAGTTATTTATGGAAAATGATAATATAAAGTACCTTAGTTTGGGTAGTTTATATTCTCATTTTCCATAAATAACTTTTTAATATTTTGATCTATACTTCGATTTTTACGCCGCAGATAATACTTTTTTTGGTTCAAATTGTCATGGTTTATCAAATTCATAGAAAATAGAAAAAAATAAATACTGTTTTTGTAGATTTTGACATTTTGGAGAAAGAATCCAACCTGTGAAATGTGTCATATCTTTGTAAATAAAAAATGTTTTCTTAAAAAAAAATAAAAAAATTCCCCTACGATGAACCCTGTGCAAAAAAAAAATACAATAATGAATACTATGCATTTGGTAAATTCCTGCGTTAACACGCATGCAATGCCTTAGAAACAAATTTTAGGAATTTTTAGACATTTTTTCGTGTAAGAATAGAGCATACCCGAATTAAAAAATCACTTAGAATATACCAATAGAATTAATTACGGTTTAATGGGCTGAATTTTTACTTTTGTTTTATTCCCCATGAATTATATGTTTATTTATAGTGTCCTAATTATTGTTCATTTCCCTTTTTAATGTTTTGACTTTATCTTTTATATTATTTTTTAGGATATCTATATATAATGGAATCCCCAACTGCATAAAGAAATTAAATAGTGTAGAACTATTGAATAAACAGCTGAAGGGACTTGTGCTGGGGAGGAGATAACTGGTTAACAAATCAATGTACTGATATTTAATATGTGTACCCACTAATTTTACTTAATTTTCTGACCCCTTATACCAGCATATAATTGCTGTTTGGGGACATGCTTTTTTTAAATAGAGATGTGAACACGGAATACATGTAACTTCAATATTCTTACTATTTTCGAACTATGTAAGTTAAACGCTTGTGCTATGAAAATAGGACTAACTTCCTGGCCTGGAGTGAGATTCGAACCCGCGACTTTTGGATCCTAACCACAAGACCAACAAGCTACTCAAACAGCTATGCTATTTAATTTTTAATTTTAACTAATACAAATAATGAATTAATGTAGTGTGATCATTTATAGAACATGTAAATAAAATAAATAATATTATTATTATTAAAAAAAAATTTACTCTATTATTAATTTGTTAAAGATTTCTAATTGTTACTGTTTGCTTGTGTATCAATCATCGTTTATACATTGTTAATTTCTATTGCTACATTTCATATTATTCATTTATCTTAAATATGTTTTACTTATATATTTTTTTTATTTATTCACTGTACAAAGTGTTTTATATTAGGTACTCGTATATAGAAATCCATTAAATTTTCTTGTACTGTAAAAACCTAATAGGGCGTTCATTAATGAATATAATCAAAAATAAATAATAAGTTTTGAGTATTTGTAGGTAAAAATTTTTAGAAGTCGTTTTCTCAGTTCCGTGTTTTTTCAGTTGGATGCTTTCTGCAAAACTGCGTTTATTTGATATTCAAAATTGAATGAAGAAGATTCCCCGAAGAGTTAAGTTGTATAGTTGTTCCATATTCTTCGCTTACCTTCCCATCAATCATCATCAGGAATAATTTGATAGCGCATGCCGGTTGTGTATTTTCATTGAACCTCCGCGGTACACGCGGGTGGGATTAGTCACAAGCGAGTTATTTCGCGCAATAAAGCTAAAATATATTCCACGCAGTGACCGCCCTACTTGTCCGACATTACGAATTCAACGGGCAAACCGAAACTTTCACGTTTCACGCGGTAATTCATTTCGAGGAATGTTTAGGCGCTATTATTTATCAGCTGGCTTCATGGGTGTAAATTTGTTTTCACTAACTCTTAAAAGACTGTGCTAAAAAAAAACTTTGGGGACGGTGCAGTAACACAGCGTTACCTGATTAAAAATCGGCATAGCTTTTAATATGTGATAAAATATACATATATACAATACAGATAAGACTTTTTAAAGGTCCTTTTATATAATTATGTAAGGTAAATATACATATTTGCATTATTTTAGTAAATTATTATAAAATCATGGCAAATCGAATTTGCGTGCGCTTCCGCCGACGTTTAAATACAACGACGCGGTCGCCTGCTCGCTTCAGTCGCATGCACTCCGTCTTTGTCTAGCACGTGTTACCCGACTCTATCGTACTCTTTCTATATTGTTTTTGCAAGAAACCGCCTTCTCTGTCCTACATGAAATGTATGGTATTGTCGTGCTCTTTCTTGCTCGATTTAACTGCGATGCACAATATACTGCCCTCTCTTATACACTGGCCGAAAATACGAGAGTAATGAATAAATATTTTTTAATTAAAAAATCCCTACATTCCTAACAGTTTAATTTAGTAATTTTGGTGCGAAAATGTCTACTCGATGATTACAAAAAATGTGACGTTTTAGTTTTCGTAAATAAGGTAGATATTTCATATTTTGTATGACAGGTAGACCTACGTTACATCACCGACACACTGGAGCTAATAGGCAAGTCAGTCGTTTGTTTGGTCACGATTCCTCGTATGATATCATCATGAAATTCTAAAAAATCTACGAAAATGGCACACAATGCGAGGTCCCTAGCGGTCGGGATTAATCTGGAAGAAACTCATATTTTATTGATTTATTTATTTCAACGGTTACAAAACCTATGTCAGTAATTTGATGTTGTACTTATTACCTTATAATATAAAATGAGAGTAAGTAAAAGTAAGTATAAGATAATAAAGATAAAATATGTAGAATACAGAGTGAATATAAAATAACATAATAATGTCAAAAGTAAGCATAAAATAACAGAGATAAAAAAAAAATAACAAAAGTATTAAGAAGAAGTAATATATATTCGATAGTATGAAAAAGTTAACAAATGAGAATTAATTACAATTTATGAAGTTATGTAGCAACAGACTTAGAAACTAAAATGGACTGCCTTATTTCTCTAAGAAGTAATTTTATGTTACACAAAATACATCTTATAATATAAAGTGACAAAGTAATTTATAATATAAAATGAAAAAATAATTTATAATATAAATTGAGAAAGTAAATAAAAGTAAGTATAAGATAACAAAGATAAATGATATAAAATACAGAGTAAATATGCACCAAAATACGCCGGAAGTTTCTAGAACTCGAACGGTTACAAATTATTCGGGCAAAATAACACCTATACTTTCATTATCAATTTACCTTTTTTACTGTATTAATAAATAACTTGTAAACACTATGTACCTATATATTATAATAAGGAATAAGAACTGTGGCTCCCTCATCAGACTCAAGAGCTTCTCTTCACTGATGAGGTCTACATGACTACCAAGTATTTAAAAAAAATGTTTAATCTGATATGTTATACATAAGAACTGTATTTGTACCATAAATCAAATAAATAAATAAAAATGCGAACGACACACAGTTTATTGTGATAGTTCTGATATTCCGTAGAAACAAGCGACTGGTGCGAAGAAACCAGCGAAAATAAATTACAAGAGTACCTACAGAGCATTTGATAGTGAACAAGTGCGGTCACTGATGTGTGAATATTCTGGAAAACTTAATAAAGTGTCCCACAGACAGGTGAAAGTCTCGCAATAGTGACAATTGGTGCAAATTTCATAATCGCGAATACAATCAAGTTTGTGTCCAGTTACTTTGTGCATAAAATAAAAGATTTTATTAATTTTAAGAACTTCATTTGTCGTGACAACATGAATACAAAACGAAACCTTATTTTTAAAATTATTTTCGTAGTTTCATTTCTCACTTGGTTGATGGGTCTCTCTTTTATTTTTTTCGCTATTAAAGTGGTCACAGAAGTCTTTCAATTATGTTCAGTTTCCAATCATATTTTGTTTAATAAAATCCATAATTTTAAGATTTTTCCTAGATTCGATTATTTTGCAAGTTTCATTTCATTCACTCAACGACTTTGCTACTCATTCATTAATTTTATTAAATTATTTTTCAAGTTAAAATTAGGTATTATTACTCTGTGATGTATATCTACGATGTATATCTACATCATTGGATAGGTTTGCAGCCATAATATCTTTCATATTCTTCATGAATTTTATATTGTTTAAATGTATAAATGTTGTATAAATATTGTATAAATGTTTATGGTATTTGTTTCTTCCGCACAATTCATAGGAGCCGTTCAATGATTTTTCAAAGTAATTTGGTACTATTTTATGGTATTTTTTCATTATAAAGCGAGGTTACTAACTTATTTAAAACGATTCATTAAGTTTATTTATAGTTGACATTTTAATTAAGTTCGTGTTGTGCAAAAAATAAGCTGTGGTGTACCGCGAGCGAGTCTCAAATCTTAGACTTCTTGGTAATTAGGCAAACGTCTTAGCACTAGACCAAATTATGCTCATGATGGGCATTAGTTTTTTTTTACTAATAATAACTAGTATTTAAGGTCCAACTTCCTCATCTAGATACGATTTTTTTTACTTAATTACCTAAAGCAGCGATTAATTGTTATTTTGAAACCTCCGAAGTATGATTATCCCTTCAATTTATTGTAAAGACAAGATACTACCGCAGTTATTTCATTGTAACCATAATGTTACAAAAACATTGACAGTATACCTTGAACAATTATTTATAATTATAATAAATTATAGAACGTAGACGAATGCATATAAGGAATACATCTATGGAAGTATTAATAGGGTGGCCACAGGGATTATGACCGATATAAGCTGACTGACCAAGTACCAAAGTCCTTGCTGAACTAAGGCCAATAGGACGAAGGAGCTTAGGAAGGCCAAAATTAAGATGGAATGACAACGTCCTCAAAGATATCTCTGCCTTAGAGCTTCGAAACTGGAGAGAGCTAGCACTAGACCAAGATGAGTGGAGGAAAATTATTGAGGAGGCCAAGACCCACCAAGGGTTGTAGTGCCAAGAATGATGATAATGATGATAAGCTGACTTGGCTGATCACTTTAAAGAATGTAATATTCACAATTCCGCCGTAAGAACACACCCAGACTTATCTACAAATAATCAAATGACGAGTACAAATTTTGGTAATATTTAATTATTTAAATTATAGCAGTTTTATTAAGTTATTTTCATTTTCAATTTTCTGATAATTGATTACCAATCAAAAATATAAACCTCAGCGTAAGGCTGGCATTAAAATATTTTCATGGACATAAAATATTTTAATACATATTATGAACTTGAAGAGTGTCAAAAATGGCTAAAACCATTGAAAACAGAAGTTTTATATATAGTTGTAACAGTTACTTTTCACGATTCTAAAATATTGGAGTATGAGACAGATTTGTTCGTAATCGATGTTCTATTATACGCAGCACGGCCTGAAATACATTCAAAGTTACGACAACTTAAACGATTACCGATACCCTCTTAAACGATCACAGATTTCAATCTAACCTTAATAACAACAAAATATAATATTTTTCTACGTAAAAATGTACAGTTTAATAGTATATATTACTCAAATAATTTGTTTTATTCTGGATAAATGATAGAGAAAAAATCTTGTATCAAAATAAATGATGGGACATAATAATTTTGAACCATTTTTTTTGGTTGGGTGATTCTGGACCAAATATTTTCAAACTAATAAATTGGCAAAATAATCGAGAATCATTAAAAATGAATTAGGTCTTAGAATGTTTTATTGCTACGGCCATTTCTTTTGATAATCGGCTGCCACTCTAACGAGGTAATATAATTCTTTAACATGGGGAGCGTTGCTAACAATGGTTTTTGTGGTTTCTTTATCTAAACACGTCTGCTAACTATTGCTT
This sequence comes from Agrypnia vestita, assembly GCA_016648135.1. Lineage (NCBI taxonomy): Eukaryota > Metazoa > Arthropoda > Insecta > Trichoptera > Phryganeidae > Agrypnia > Agrypnia vestita. Next base: position 24,949 of record JADDOH010014140.1, on the reverse strand, counting down.
TATTCAACTGATTGTCTCTTGGGTACGTACCAAACAAAGTTTGAACACCTTGGGAGAAATAGGTATTGTACATTGCAACGCACTTCTTAAAATTAATTCTTCAACTTTTGGAAACTGTGTAACTTTGTTTTCCACATGGGATACCGACAAAACAGATTAGTTATCTCACAGAAGGACTAACTTAGTTAGTAATAATTATTGAGAAGAACATCTTAAAAAATGAAAAGAACTCACTAACAAGTAATTCTTTCTCTCAAATGAAATAACACAAAGAAGCTTGAAAACTGGCTAGACAGTTTAAAAAAGTTGACGAGTTTACAAAACTTAATGTGAAGATATGGAGAAAAAGAAAATATGGAGAAGCAAGTCCATCTGAAAAGAAGATATGGAGAAACAATTCCGTCTTATAAAATCTTTTAATAGTACTGTTTAGATGAAAACGTGGAGAATGTGAGGAAAGGAAAAGAAAATGCTGAAAGCCTTGGATATGGTTTTGGAGGCGAATTTTACAAATGTCTCTTGAATTATGTGGTAGTTTTGAGCCGTTCTAGTATAGTGTTGATGATTTTCGTTTATTTTAATTAATTAAATGTCTTTGTCTTATATTAGGAAATTTGATAGATTGTAAATAAGTTTCGTAATTCAAGTTTTGTAATGTTATCAACGTTTAAATGCTGTGTTATTTGGTGAACCATTTCAGTTGATTTCAAATATTTCAAATTGTACACCATTTTCATTATTTTATTTTGTTTTCGTCTGAGTACGTTTAAGTTCGTCTTGTTTCCGGTTAAAAGGATATAATACATCCTATTCTACTCTTAACGTGTGTCTTGTACATTAGAATTTTTATGGTTTTCGGTGTGATTCCGTATAATTTGTGGAACAGGCTAGTCAATTTGGTCATAGAGTCGATAACTTTGTCTATATGAATGATTCATTTGAGGTATCTGTCTGTAAGGAGTCCTAAGTATTTTGTATATTCTAGTTCAGAGAGTATTTTGTTGTGCTTTTTCCTGTCCATTTGGTGAGTTTCCGTTTGGCTTATAAATAGTTTCATCTCTGTGAGATTTCTATAATTTGGCTCACTATCTTGGTCATCCTCGATTTCCTGCATGGCCCATTCTGACCCTTGTGATACTATCTTTGACGAATCGTGCAAATAAATCATTTATTGTCATGTTGAGAGGTCATTGTCATGTTCGAAACTTATCTTTATGCGGAAGACGTATGGGAAAGAGACATCACGGTATGTATGGTTCTGTGTCACGCGCCTATAACTACCAAAAGGCAGGGTAAATTGTGGGCGTGTTCGTTTCTCGCTTCAGAAGCCGTCATGCGTCGCCGACTACGCGCCTTAAATCATATTGGAAGGTTAATCGCTCATTTACAATAGTCATATAGATATAACAATCTCTTGGATATTTAATATTTTTTTTTTACGTACTTAAACTATAAGTAAATAGTGATATATTTACTCCCTTTACATTAACTCGTGGCGTCTGCTTGTTTGCCGTCAACAAAAACTTTGAATCGATTTTTGACCCTTTTCCCGTGATCCAATCGAGCTGAAACTTGGCAAGTAGACTCATGGCGACGATCAAGAAGATCTATCAAATTTTCGTTAAAAAATTAATAATTATAGTATAATTTCAGATTTTTAAAAATTTTATTGGTTTTTTCAAATAGGAATCATTAGAAAAGTTTGATAAGCAACGGCGGCCCGATAACGTCGCGGAATATTTTATAAATTTGAATTACTACGTCGGTATGCATAATAGGCACTTCACTACGAATGTCGAAAATCTAAATTACTGTTAGTTTAGTGTTATGTTATATGTTTTAATTCGTCTTTAATTGTTGTTATATTTTACAAAGAAAGGGAGTATAATAAAAACTCTTTTACAAAAAAAGGGAGTATAGTAAAAAACGGTTTTTATGGGTTACTTTTTTTATTATACGGTATTAAACCTATTTGATATATATTTTTTGTGTGTGTATTGATTATGCATATAATTTTAATGTTCGATTACTTACTGCTTCAAAGTAGAAATATTATAAAAATCAATATTTCAAACGTACATTTATGTTGTAAGAACACAATTACTGGACTTTGTCCACAGAGGGATAATCTTCAATTAATTTAAAATATAAAAGCCACACAAAGACGAAGCTATTTAAATGAAAAACCTATGCTATAGCCACCGTTTGTCAAAAATTTGTAATTCCCATGAGTCAATATACATAGATGTCTTCGCTGGTAATGATAACCTCTATTTTTGTATATCTACTCTATAAATATATCCATAGTTTTTCATATAAATAGCTTCGTTCCTGTAAGACTTTCATAATTCATCTAAATGATCGTTTTGTAATAAACTTTCTTTCTGTGGTACCTAAATACTTCAACTTCTTCGCACTCCAGCAACTACGACTTAGTGAAAAATGATTGTAATTTGATTCAATGAAAGTGGTTTTATGTGCAAGAGCAGTAATCAAATTGTGTTTGTGATACAATCTATTTACAATATGATAATGATGATGATTGTGATGTTGATAATTAGGATTATGTTAATGAGGAAGATGGTGATTGGGATTTTGATGATTAAGATAATGATTACTACGATGATGACGATAAAAATGGTGTAGATTGAAATTCTTTATGAATATGATAATTTTGATGACGATGATTGAGAAAATGATTACAAAGGTGATCATTAGGATGATAATGATAATGATTCAATCATGATTTAATCATCGTCATCCTGAACGGAGAAACTCTGAATTATATCGAATGCTCCCGTCTTTCAAGTCAAAAAAATATTTTCAAAGTAACATTAGATTTTGAACAGTTACCATACTGTTAGACTTTATCCGACTAGACCAGCGGTACTCAACCTTTTTTTTCTTCGGGCCACATGAACATGTTTGCTAAGTTACGCGGGCTGCAATATTATACGGATATGACGAAAAAAGATTAATAAAGGGAAAAACAGTACAGATTGAAAGCAGTTTGATTCAAGATTAGGGCGCCGCCACTTGATTAATTAACAAATATATTTTTTTAACTATAGCAGAATGATAATAATACTTATCAGCATACCAGCCAATACCAACTCAAATATTAACAACAGTTTATTTCCCAATATATATTTTTTTTCATCTTATATACTCATCCTATTATACTCAAAATACAATAATTAAAAAAATAAAACTTAAAACTAACTAACTAAAAATAAAAAGATTAATAAACGCAAATGCACAACACCTTTTTACCGACGCAATAAGAGACGAAATTATAATAGAAAAAATGTCCAGAGCTGCACAGAACGCGACGCATAAAAAATACAAATAAAAAACAATACCAGTTTATACAATACAAAGATTTGGACATACTCAAAATATTGTGTGAATTATTTGAATGATAAAAAAAATTGGAATAATATTTATAGATTTCAAAAAAGCATTTCACACACGAGATTTGATTGACAGTAATGGATGAATGTGAAATACGAGAAACACAAAAAAATTACTAAAAATTACATGACCATCACAAAACTTACACCATGTGGTTGAAACTATATATGATTGAAATAACAAAATTCTTAAACTAAGTATAGAAATTGCCGGTTTTAAAATTACAGAAGATCTTTTTGCTCACGTGTTTTTCAAGATATTCTAAACTTACGGTGTCAGATTTTTAACTCCTGTGTGTCGGTGATGTAACGTAGGTCTACCTGTCATACAAAATATGAAATATCTACCTTATTTACGAAAACTAAAACGTCACACCAAAATTACTAATTACTAAATTAAACTGTTAGGAATGTACGGATTTTTTAATTAAAAAATATTTATTCATTACTCTCGTATTTTCGGCCAGTGTGCAAGAGAGAGCAGAATATTGTACATCGCAGTTAAATCGAGCAAGAAAGAGCACGATACTACCATACATTTCATGTAGGACAGAGATGGCCGATGCTTGGGTTTCGGCGAAAGCAAAACAATATAGAAAGAGTACGGTAGAGTCGGGTAACATGTGTTAGACAAAGACGGAGTGCAGGCGACTGAAGCGAGCTGGCGACCGCTTCGTTGTATTCAGTTGTCAATGAAACATCGGCGGAAGCGGTCGCAAATTCGATTTGCCATACTTTTATAATAATTTACTAAAATAATGCAAATATGTATGTTTACCTTACATAATTATATAAAGGGACCTTTTAAAAGTCTTATCTGTATCGTATTTATGTATATTTTATCACATATTAAAAACTATGCCGATTTTTAATCAGGTAACGCTGTGTTACTCCACCGTCCCCAAAGTTTTATTTTAGCACAGTCTTTTAAGAGTTAATCACGTTCCTGATAATAAATGTGTTTCGGGCCGCATATAAAAGCTTGGCGAGCCGCAGGTTGAGTATGGCTGGGCCAGACGGAAAAAAATAATGACATGATTTCAAAAAAACGTAAAAAACGGCCACTTAGCAAAAATGCGTATGAGTATAGTTCACGCGCAAATCTGTGTACAAAACGTTGTGTTTCATTTCACCGACAAAGGAAAGCTGCCCATAAAACGCTGATCCCAAATAAAAATGTTAATACCCAGCGATACGGCTTGCAGACGGGCATATTTGCATAATCTTTTGGCCCGGAATGGCTAAGTAAATATTCAAAATTCAGAGCAGGCGTACTCTTCACGACGGAGATATTTTGAACATCTTTTTGACACCATTATTTTTGTCGGTTAGCGTACAATTTGCGTCTTCACTGTCAACACAGCAATTTTGCTCGCAGATTGCCTTTTCATCGGGAAAAATAGTCCGGGTAAAATTTGTCACTGAAACTGCCTTAAAAATAGCACTTTTTCGACACGATTTTATTTCTTTTCAATTGGTTGAGCAATATTGTACATTGACGTTTTAAAAAATTGATTTTAATGTTCGTTTGTATCCACTTATATTTATTAATCACACCGACATATTGGAATAATACATCAAAAATTTAATGTAAGAGTAAAAGAGTATTTGAGATGTCTGAATAATCATGGTTTTTTCTGAATTTTCAAATCATTTATTAGAAAATGATCACGGTTTTGATAAAAATTATTATTGAATTGTCTTAAAGGTAATGAATTTTTCATATTTGATATAAGTTACTGTAAGGATAGTCCAACGTTTTACAAAAAATAAGTCAGAAATATTGAAAAAAAATGCAAATCTTGTTGTCGCACGTCTCCATAACTATTAATATTAGGTCTGATAGCTTGAACATTTTCGACTCACAATTAAGACAGGAATGTAGTCCTGTGAGGTTATAAATGTTTTCTGAATAACCCTGTATATAACATACATGAAATAAAAACATTTTTAATCATACAAAATCTATGCAAATAAATAAAATTGTATATGCCATTTAGATACAAAAGTGTAAGTGTTTGTTAGAAGGCTTCGAATAAGATAGAACAAGTTTACCCAGAACCCATGATATGTTTCATTTACTTTTGATTCTGATCCAATGATTTTCCAATCGAATTCCATTCAAATACCATTTCAATTCCACTCACTCAAAATCGATTCCGATATTCCATATTCTGAATATTTAAATGGCCGGCCTATAGCTGTCTGCTGATAACCCGCATGACAAATATGAGGGAAACAGTTAACCAGTTAAATATGAATTCATGTTTACCAATAAAATTTTATGGACTAATAATTATGACTGTCAAATATATTTAAAGCTGATGAGAATCAATACAAGTGCGTATGTTACGTTTTCTAACATATCGGTATTGTGAAAATATTTCATTGAAATAGAATTGAACAAGGGAATATGGAAGACTACAGTATACACATTCAATGTGGGTATATTTATTTAGTTTTATTTTATTTATTTATTTTTAATTTAAAAACTATCGACAGGTCAGAATGATCCTAATTATAATCATTTAGAACAAGGTGATTAGTACAATTACATTTTACAGTAAAACATTAATACATTATACAATAATAATAATGCATATATATGTTCATAAGATTGCGTAACACACTAACCATAGATAATTAAAAAATGGTGTGCTTCTGTCCATGCACTACTCCAATATGGAATCATTGGATGGGGAGGGGCGTGTAAAAACATCATAAACACAGTGAAAGTAATCCAAAGATCAATTATAAAATTAATATTAAAAAAAAGAAAAACCTTCTCTACACAATTACTTTTCTCTAAATTCCAAGTTCCAAAATTAGAGAATGTTTACAAAAAACGTCAATTATACAACTAATTAAAGAAAACATAACTGCTAAATTTGAAAAAATACATCATTAAGATTCAAAAATAATTTTAAAATCCCAAAATATAATACCAAACTGAGTCAACAAAACTACATATACTTGGGCATCAAAAACTTCAATAACCTACCTACAGATATTAAGAAAATCGATGACTTACAACAATTAAAGAAAAAAATAAACCAACACTTTAGATCGATATAATTTGACAATGCATAACAAGACATATAGCTAAGGAACAAATAAGCCAAATCCAAAATAAACTAATAAAGTGTAAGCCCCTCACCAAGCACATGAGCAAGTCTCATTTTTGGAGAGGCAAAGCAATAAAATAAAATGTATCTAAGTAGATTGTAATAGACAAATGTATTATGATTCAAATGTAGTTTTAATATTAAATAAAAAATAAATAAAGTGTAGTACAATATGCGACTACAAGATGAACGAAGTTCACAATCTCCGCACGATATAATAGGCACGTAGGCTCCCAGGTCGACCAAGTCAAAAAATGTATACCCGTCTTTGGGGCAGTAAAATTTTTTGTTTAGGTTGATTTTCGAAGAGTCCGTCTTACACGCCCAAATTATTTTCGGTCAGGAGTGATATAATTTTTCTCTTTAACTGAGGTTGTGTCATACATATACAGAATTGAAGGAATATCATATGAACGTTTGTAAGAAATATATCTAAAAAAACTCCAGTTTGAAATTCGTGAGAGTAGCTTGTTGGTCTTGTGGTTAGGACTCTTGCCTCGTGATCCATAGGTCGCGGGTTCAAACCTCACTCCAGACCAGCAAGTTAGTCCTATTTACATAGCACAAGCGTGTAGCTTAGTTTGAAAATTGTAAGAATATCGATGTGACATGTATTCCGTGTTCGCATGTCTATTTAAAAAAAAAATTAAAATCTTATATCAATAGTTATGTAGATATGCGACATCTAAGTTTGTATTTTTTAAAAATATTTCTGACTTACAAAAAAATGGACTATCAGTACAGAAACCAGCCGGAAAAATATATGAACTCAAAATTTTATACTTGTATGTATGTATAATTGATGTACTTATTCAAGATACAGCATGTTCCATATGTCTCACCTATATCAATTATGAAGAAATTCGTTTCCTATATAACTCAAATAAAATAATAAAAACCTTCCAATTCCAAAAGGAATTTCTGAAGGGTTTTCATAATTTGTTTAACTTGAATTGAAATGAATGAATTTTTTGTAATCGAAGTTACTGGAACGATAGTTCAACGTTGTGTAAAAAATAAGTCAGAAATACTGAAAAAAAAATGCAATCTTTGATTTTTCATAACTCCATAACTATCGATATTAGGTCATGGCTGCTTGAACATTTTAGTCTCGTAATCAAAGCAGAAATTTTATCCTGTGAGTTTATTAATGATTTCCAAATAACCCTGTGTATATTGTTCGGTTTAATTTTTTATTTATTTTCGATTTTTTTTTGTTACCTTTCATTACTATGTTTCTTTGATTTACCATATTACTCTAATTTTTATATAACTTTAAGATTATTTTATCATCTCCATTACTATGTTGGTTTTGATTTTGTATGTATTATTTTGTTTACTTTTCATTTAATGAAGAGTCTCTTACTGTGGGAGAGGGACAGTAAATGGACTTTTGCGGGCCTCTGCTTGCCGGGTCGCCCTTTACACGACGCGGCACGGAGATAGCCTTTAAATAAACACATTTCAACCAGGCGATGTATGAGTAGGACCGATATGGGAGCTTTCGCTCATAAAACGGTCCTGGGTATGCGGCGGGTGTCCACTGTTCTGTTTTATTTTAAGACTGTGTGTTTTTCGCTAGGCTCGTCGCCTGCTCTGAGAAACCTCGAAAGCGTATATTCTGTTGCGTTAATTTGTAAAATACTATGATAATTCTCAGCACAGTGACATTTTTGAAAATACTTAAAAAAGCAATTCATAATGCGTATCAAATAAAATTTTATCGGCTTGTCTGCTTGACTGCCGAAGAATTTTTGGATCGATTTTTAACCCATTTACTGTGATTCAATCGAGCTGAAACTTTTCATGCAGACTCGTGGCGATGATAAAAATGATCGAACAAACTTTTGTTTAATTTTTTTTTAATAATTATAGTATAATTTTGAATTTTTAGAAACTTATTACTCCCTTTCCTTTAACTCGTAGCGTCTGCTTGTCTGCTTGTCTGCATAAAAAACTTTGGATCGATTTTTAACCCATTTCCCGCGTTCCAATCGAGCTGAAACTTTGCAGGCAGACTCGTGGCGACGATGGAAATGATCTAACAAACTTTCGTTTAAAAAATTAAATATTGTAGTATAATTTTGGATTTTTCGAAATTTATATTCAGATGAAAAAGGATCCCGACGCGTGGAGAAGGCGCGAAACCTGTTTCACCTAGTCTGACTCGAGTCATGGGCCTGATCAGTAGGCTATATGTTGATAGAATATCAAATTGGAAACAATACAAAAGAGAAAGGGAGTTTAATAAAAACTTGGTTTTTATGGGTTAGTTTTTTTAAACGTAATATGTGTGTAGGTATCAAGCAAATGTCTTTTTTTCAATGAACGCCGATTTATAGATACTAATTAATAATTAATTTCCGGTGTATTAATTTGCCTTCCGCAGCCACGACCCGTGACAATACATTATCCAATTTTCCGTATCCAGAATAAAAAAATGGAATATATTTCATTTATAAAATTCAATAAACATTGGTTACCAATACTGCACTGCTTGGGCAGTATATATATAGATGCCCAAGCGGTCACTTATTTAATATTGTTTTTAATCTTCCTAATAAAAATACAACTAATTTTTTTGAAAATACGATCAAGAGAAATTATTTAAATAATTTAATGGTCCAATTAAAATTTCATCTGATGATGCTGGATGGAAGATGCAGCATCATTATTAGCCTGCATCTTAAGATAACAGGTAATTATTTTCGGTTATTGAAATGGGTTACTTCCGTATCATCTTTGAACATGTTTAATTCAAAAAGCATTTTTTAAATCAACCGGAGAATATTTAAAACATAATAAAATATTTTATCACAAACAGATTTTTTATTTAGGCTAACTTAATAAGCATTAGTTAAAAAATAATATACTAAAAATAATCACCTTCAAATTTCAATTTTTTTTATTTATTATTATGAAAGATGAAACAACGATTTTTTACAATAAGATCACTGTTAAGATATGTATATTTTTGGCCAAAACAAATCATTTACCAAACAAATCCGAGAACGTATTTCAAAACAAAAATAACAGATTTCAAAGGGACAATAATACGAATGTTTCACCATACATTTTCATGATGGCATTGTATACAAACTCGTGACAAAAATATCCTTTTGTGTCCAAAACAAAGCCCCAGTGACCGAAAATAAATCACCAAAATCGCTGTGTGTCCATCATAATACGACAGATGCCTTAAACCTTACCTCATCAATCCTTATCTTACGCATTTAAACATAACTGTTCATTAGTAAGATTCGATTTATGTATTTTTTGCTAATTATCGACATTAAATAAAACACTTTGTTTTCATCACTTTATTAGATGTGCTACATCTTTCGAGAACAATGTTCTCTCCTTCAGGCCTTAACTAGCAATGTTAAGTCTGATTTTGCAAAACATTTAATAGAATATGACCATACATTTAATAGTAACACAGGTTTAAAATTTTTACATTTGAGCTATAAGATCCCACAAATAAATAATCTAGAAATACTTGAAATTAATAAAAATGTTAATATTAATTCAAATTTAATAAATACACGGACAAAATTTTTGCATAACCCAATATTGGATATTTTTCCACTTAACATTCCATCCTCTCCAAATGACCCATAATAATTAACACCTCTAACCCCCCCTCCCCTCACCAATCCCTTCACCGTAACACATTTGAATTGTATTCTTTTTCAATTTTTAGTACAACAATAATCCTGAAGGAGAGAACATCGTTCTCGAAACATGTAGATTGTTTGATCTAATAAAGTGGTGAAAACAAAGTGATTTGTGTTTTATTTTAATAATAATGTCACCACAAAGTTCAAGCCTTCACACAGAAGAAAAAATATTCTTCGAACAGTTAATTATTAATAATTTAATGAAAGACACTTCCGCACTAGCTTCATTAAAATATTGATTAATCCACCGAGACAAATTAGTGGAATGCTCCACTGTTCTCATACATACTTCGCCTCCAGGTTTCACTAGCTCGAGTATTCTACGAAGATTCAGTTTAACTTTGCTTTGACGATATTTCGAACAAGGTTTAACTATAATTACAGAATGCCTGACTACGATTGCATCGGTACAGACTCCGATGGCAGTATGAGATTAACTCAATCCACATTAGATGAAGCTGCGTTCTCATGGAGGTCTGGATTGATAATGATCAAAGAAGTGCAACAACTACAGAAATACGCATATATAACATAATCTGCCTTGTTGCTTCTTGTTGCTTTTCTTTGAGCTATACGTGCAACAACTTTATACAATTGTAAGCGTCCTTATAAAAGGGCTCTATATGCAAAAACAAAATTTTACAGTAGAGAGAAAAAAGCGAAATGAATAACAAAATATGATTTTATTTTTTATTTTCTAATATTCACTTGCCAATTATGGGAATTAATCTTACGATTTCTTTGAATATTCATTTCAATTCAATAATTAAGCAATCCACTAACATTGTGAAACCTTAAACATCCGTCATATTTGTTACTACTAGATAAATATAGAACCGTTTTCCAAGTAAGACAACTTTTGAAGTTGAATTTCGACAAGATTGAGTTAAAACCATGAATAAAAATGTCGCAAATGGTGCATACTGCTATATAAACCATATTAATATAATAAAAACATATTGTGACCCGATGTACTAAATAGACCATTTATTTATGGATGTCTTCAATTGCATCCATATATTTTTTAATTCATTCTTATGAATTATTGAATATGAAAGTAAAACTTATATTAAATTTTTACTATCGTGAGAATCCTTAATTTATAAGAATAAATGAAAAATTGTTTCAGCACTATACAGCGTCAACCGAGATTATTATATTAACATTTTCATAAACCATTATGTCCATGTAAGCGTTATAGTTAAATTTTTACGCCAATGCAATAAAGTGCATTCTTGGCTTAGGAGAAATATTAATATAAATAAATAAGTATATTAAACCATGTCAGCATGTCGGTTATAAAGATGCACTTTCCTAAATCAATATATTGACAGTCATGCACTAGACAGGTGCTAAATATTTATGTACATACATAGACACGACTTTACAAAATTAGAGAGTTGTATATACATATGTATGTACGTCCTCGTTTGCTCATATACTCAATGTTATTCAGTTACCCGGTCTAAAAATCTCCGATGACATAAAATTTATTAAATATAGTTTAATGGTAACACTACCCGATATGTTAGGCCTGTTTCAAAGAATTAGTTAATAAAAAAATTGCAAAATTGCTCAATGTTCCGGTATTTTTTTTTATGAAACAGCTCGTAACATTGATCAAACCAATTAAATGTATTAAATTTTCCGTAAAACAAAATTAAAATTTGATGTAATCCTTAAAAAATCTGCACTTCGATATTGTTTGAGGAGAACTAATTACATGTAAAGCTAATTATATAATTAAATCCATTTTTCAGAATGAAAACAATCATTAAAATAAAATAATATATTAGTTTACCCTAACATTGATGCTGATATTCTTGCAGATACCTTATCCTCGTTCAAAAACTCACTCATACACAACATCCATTTTCTAAACGATGACCTGAACCTATAATTATATATATATTTTTATATGACTTCACTACATTCAAACACTACTTAAATATATAATACACATATGTACATGTATGATATACTTAAATGTAAAAATACATGTTACTAGAGCGTGCCGAAGATACTTGTAATTGGGATAATGGGCATAGTCTTCGTTTATAATGTTTTATTATTAGAGTATCATGTACCTATTATCCTGTTAGTGTCTCTAATAAATATTAAAAAGAATTAAACAAGAAATATATTAAGGATGGTTGAGTTTTACTGTGTGAAGCTTGCGATTTTCACGCGTACATTGTAAGTATTGCAAGAATGTAGGGGATTATTATAATATAATTTTGATATTTTGTCACATTAAATGTTCAATATTTATAGCAAATGTGCGACGTTTACTAACTTGAAGCAATTTACTCATAAGCTAGTAAAAGTCTTTTATTTTCAATTTCTTTCCGCAACACGAATAGAACTTGGCTTCGAATGCGTTTTTCCTATCATGAAATGAAGAAGATTAAACTTATTCCCAGTAGAGATGTGAGAATATGAATCCATATGAGAAAACAGTTACATTAATGGTAGATTTCGATACAAATACTATATACTGCATAGGACCCATGACATAATAAAAATTTCAATACATTTTTTTCGCTCATGAATAATGAATGACTAAGGTATTTCAAAACTAACCTCCGTAAAAACTTTAATTTTATGGTTATATCTATAAGGAAATATTCAAAATATATTTATACTTAAACAAGAAGAAGGATAAATTTTCCAAAATGCGGTTACTTCTCACACCGGTGGTTTCGGATTTGATTCCCAGTGATGGGAATTTGTGAGATTTTTCTTAATCTGAATTTTTTTCATTGTGATTCTACGGTAGTAAAATTAAACAATATACAATGAATCATACATATCACGTTTTGATTAAATTTTCCTAAAATTTGACCTGTTATCGCGGCTAAATTCGTTATCAGGCCTGATCCGCCATCTTGCTCAATATGGTGACTGTTAACAAATCAAATAACCTCATCAATGTTTAACGTAAAGAAAATAAATATATGAAAAACATTCAGGAACATATGCGATATCTACTTGCCTCTTGGACGAAAAAAATATATATTTCAGCTCTCATCCTCCAATAGCTTCAATTATTTTATATATATATATATATATACGTATTTAAGCATCTTATTGGAGTAGTTATTTAATCATAGTTGGTAGATAAAATTACCTATTAATGATCATATTAAGAAATTAAAACTATCGACTAAGGTATATTGAGATAAATGAGAAAAAAACCTTAAGAAACAGAGTGATATTCTTCATTCCTATGAGAAAATTGATGACATATTACTCCATCCTATTTCTTAAAACATTGTAAATAAAAAATGAAATAAAAATAAATAATTTCAATTGGAACTCACCTAAAAAAGCATTGAAACTCCTATCGGGGCACTAAAAACAAAAAACACTTTCCCAACTATCACCACTCAACTGACAGTTCAGTCGACGACCGAGCAGACAACCTTTTTTGAATGGACGGATTGATCCCGGAACTAGGCTGCGTCTGCAAGTGCATCCAAACTGCACCAGAAATCTGGTCCTCGAGACCGACTGTGAGCGTGCTTCGACCAGCGCGGGCAGTCAACTGGCGGGTGCCGGGTTCACGCGGCTGGACGGATGACCGGTTAACACTGAGCGCTGCCGGTGGATTGTCGTCTCTTGCACCGGTCGCGCTGCGGTGGGGGGGATCGTCGGTTCGGAATAAGAACACACCGAGAGGTGAGAGTTGTTGGACCTGTGCGCCGATCGCGCGAAACGAAATGTCAAATTTGACAGGTGTTTAATATTTTCGAAAAAATAAAAAATGTTAGGTTATTTCTTCAAAAGATGCAAAATTATTTTTTGGTGATATAATTAATATTATTAATTTATATTTGCTTTGTTCACACCATTAATTTTTTGAAAATACCAGCATGTTTTTTTTTCAATTCTTATTATCTTTGTTTATTACACATTCAGAGACGGTTGATCAGAAACATATTGGTGTTTTTAACAAATCAGTGGTGTTTTTTTTTATTAAGGCTTCAATAGGCCCAATTACAGAAGCGAAACACAACACAAAACACCTAGGCTTGAGTAAATCACATGGATTAGTAGTGACCTCACCGGGAATCGAACCCGGAACCCTCGGTGTGAAGGCTAGTGTCATACCCACTGGGCTACGAGACCTGTAAACAAAGTTTATTCTTATTAATTATATATATTATATTATTCATGCTCACTGAGAATAAATATAACATTATATAAAAAATAAATTTTTGAAAATTAATATTTAAATTTTTAAAAAATCTCCTATAACGAGTTGATATTATTACACGTCTACCTAATATTCATGTTAGAAAAATAACTATTTCAAATACAATTTTGTCAAATTTTTTTAAATCAAATTAATTAATCAATTAGAAAGATATACAGAAAAATCTAATTCACGAAAAAATATAAGGTTTCTACTGGGATTCAAACCCAGGTCACCTCCTTTCCGGGGCCGGTGCTCTGACCACTAAGTTCACAGAACTTTGAACAGTTGAAAAATTACAACTTCACAAATAAGAATATGTTTTTGAATATATACAATTTTGTCATTTCAGACGATATAAATAGATAATTTTGTTTATCATTTAGAAATTTAGTGGAGCGTAAATTTTCACGATAATAACTCACTGTAAGAAAATAATTAACAGAAATTGATTAATCATCACATATTCAGTTAATTTAATAAATATGCCACCGTATAGTGCCATCATTTACAAAATTAATCAGAAGAATTTCTTTTTTACATTCACGCATTATTATATTATCACTTTTTATATTAAACATGATAAAAAAATTATTGTCATTATTAGACTTGTATGTTATAGTTATACTATATGTCCGATAGAATTTTCTTTTACTTTTCGTTGATTTTGAGTGATTTTATATATTTTATTTATTCATTCTCACCTATTCACATTTGTTCTTAACAAGCTTTGTTATCGACGCAGAATTCTCTGAACTACAATTATGTCCACAAAGAATGATGATTAGGCTCTTAAATGACTTTTATAAGCATAACCTTATTGCACAGGAAACTTGAAGCATTTGACCGCAGTGTTTTTTTCAGTTTTTACCTGGCTCGAACACAAATAAACATATTTTTTTAACATCTAGCTAATGATACGTTATACGCGAGTAAAAAAAAAGGTTATTTTGTGAATGAATAAAAATCAATTTTTACTTTAAATGAATGCATGGCGAAAATAGTCAATTATCAATGAAATGACTTATTACTAAAATAAGATTTTTTTTTTTAAAATAGAGATGTGAACACGGAATACGTGTCACATCAATATTTTTACTATTTTCAAACTAAGCTAAACGCTTGTGCTATGAAAATAGGACTAACTTGCTTGTCTGGAGTGAGGTTCGAACCCGCGACCTTTGGATCACGAGGCGAGTGTCCTAACCACAAGACCAACAATCTACTCATTTAATTAATGAAGTTTAAAACTAGACATTGGAGAATGGAGTCATGTCCGTGGATACAAAAATATAGTGTTTGAACACCATTGCAGATATAAAATCTACTTTGATAGAACAGGGTTTGGCTTAGATTAAGTTTATGTTGTTAATGATACAAATTGAAATACTTGCTTTAATTAAAAAAAAAAGATTTTTAAAGCTGTTAATTTTTATAAATTATAACTTGGCTTTATAAATTAGGAATAAAATAATTTAAAAATGATTAAGCAACATAATTATTTTATGCAAATTGAAAAGAAAAAACTAAACATAATTTGTTTTCTTCTACTGTAGACACTTGGGACGTGACGTCATATAGTAACAATTTCTTCATATCATATTTCCACGAGCTGACGTATGAAATTCGGATCATTCGCATCATAATAGATGCAAGAAATTATAGTGTTGCCGTCTCTGTCTCGGGCACTAACGGAACAACCTTGACATTGGGATGAAAAGAGACAGATCATGCTGGTAGATTATTCTCTTGATTCTCATGGTCGTAATTATCCAATAAGGGGCATGTAAAAGGTTTCTTGAAAAGTTTGAATAGAAAAGTTTTTTTAAATTAATATAATATAAAGTTTATTATTATACACATCATGTTACAAATGCGAGAAAATATTATGATGTATAGTCAGCTTTTATTACAAAGGTTATAAAATGTGCCCTGTATTATCGTTTATCGCTGAGTTAGATTTAAGGTTAGATTATAAAGATTATAGACAATAGATTCCGGATTCCGAATCAAATTGAAACTATGGTTCAGCAATATTTATACTAATTTGTATTATTATTGAAATACATTATTATAAAGTATGATGATACTTTATAAGATATTGTTTTTTTTATGATATATTTTTTTTAAGATATTGTTTAATTACTCTTTTTGACAGTCGGGGATCGGGGTAAATAGTGAAATATCTTATTTTTCCTTAAATTGATCAAATTGATCCTGTTCGCGATTGCCTGTATCCAGGGAGCAAGGCGAAGTTAGCTCGTTTGATTCTACTCTCCTTCCTTCCTTCCTCTCGCCTAACTTTGTAGTCAAAATTCAGCTTTCATGTCGGTGTAAAGTGTCAAAATTAAGTAAACATTTTTTTATTAATCAATTAGAAAAGACATACAGAAAAATCAAATTAACGAATAAATATCTTAACTGCTACTGGGATTCAAACCAACGGACCTCCATTCTGTCCGTGGATGGCGCGTTAACCAATATCGCCACGGCAGTCTGGTAAGTTAAAGAAAAATTTTCGACCTTATGTCTCTTTTCAGTTGATTAACATTTTTACTCCCTTTCTTTTAACTCGTATCGTCTGCTTGTCTACTTGTCGTCTTGTCTGCTTATCTGACGAAAAAACTTTGGATCGATTTTTAACCCTTTTTCCGTGATCCAATCGAGCTGAAACTTTGCAAGCAGACTCGTGGCGAGGATCAAGAAGATCTATCAAATTTTCATTAAAAAAAAATAATTAAAGTATAATTTTGGATTTTTAGAAATTTTATTGGTTTTGTCAAATTGGAATTATTACCAAAGTTTGATTACTAGCAACGGCGGCCCGATAACGTCGCGGAATATTTTATAAATTTGAATTACTCCGTCGGTATACATAAAAGGTACTTCACTACGAATTTCGAAAATCTAAATTGACTGACAAATGTTTTTAGAATTTAATCTTCAAAGCATGAAGTGTCTTATCAAAGCTCAAAACATCTGACATTTTAGAAATATATTAAATTACTGTAAGTTTAGTGTTATGTTATATGTTTTAATTCACCTTTAATTGTTATTATATTTTAAAAAGAAAGGGAGTATAATAAAAACTTGTTTTTTATGGGTTAGTTTTTTATTCCGAAAAATCGCTGCGGACTTTGTTCAGATGAGCCATTTTTGATTTCATGTACCTTATCATGACAATTACCATTAAAATAATATCTAGATATTATGTCATGCATGCATGTTTAGAGGTAGTCATTTCAATATATCTAAACCTCGTTCTTTGACTAATTGGAGTACCTTCCACAACCATTTGGTTCCTAGCAAGTGCCTTAGTGCTACACAAGACAAACGCGTCAATAAACTTCTCGTTTAACATGTTTTACATGTTAATTTATGATACTTTACACTCTCTGACCATCTATTAGAGTCAATGACCTGTTGACAGTCAGTTTGTAAAAAAATAAAAATAAAATACTTTCACGTGATGTGTCTGTGGAAATAATGAAAACAATGGAGATTAATTATTGAATTATTAATTACTTGAATAAATTCACAAAGTCACTGGACTCAAATTAAATTAAAGCACTATTCTTTAATTCTCACTATTTCGCAATCAATCACTTGTCTGTGAAACACTTTATTATCGCTTTCAAGAGTATTCTGTTTAATTCTCGCACGTAATTGGTTGCACTTATTTTCAACTCCAGTTAGGTACTTCGCTTAATTTCTTGTCGCTGGTAACACAAACGCGTTGGTAACACTGTTTTTGCTAACGCTGGTTAATGTCACGCCAGTAAACGTCAAAATAAACGTGATCCGCCGCGGCACTTGCTCCGCCTTTTATGCGAAACGCGTTGGTTTTTCGAACCTCCGCGATTATCGTATACGTTTCTAATGTTTGCGAGAATGTTCCCGACGCTTTCCGAGTGTTGTAGGGCATCCTGGAATATTATGAGACAATTTGATCGCGTTGTTGTCCTCAAGAAGCTCTGACAGTACGCAGTCATCTCGTAACAATACATTTATTTTGTATTTATTTATTTAATAATATTTGCTTCCGACCGACGACGATCTTTTCGAATCCTCCTCACTGCTCTCAGCGCTCGCGAATCGGGTCATTGGGTCACATTTAAAATTTCTTCACATCTCAATGACAAAGGTAAGAGTCACACTTTCATCTCTATCGCACTTGATAAATACACGTAACCAATATCCGAACATATATTTCGTCGAGAATGTCTTCAAATATCATAACATTTATATTATAGACAGAAGTGGAATGAATCGGGAGATACGTAATACGACATAATGTAAAATGTTATTTGTCTACTTCAGCTATACTGTTACACCAACATTAAGAACAGGAGATTAACGAAAAGATACCTGAGAAAGTCTATCCCCAGGGCAAGGCCGCAGGTAGCACGGTCGAATGTAATAATCGGGTAATTATTATACCGATATTTTGGTCGTCTGTTCGTCTACGCACGTATTTAGAAATTTATTTTTATCCACGGTACGAAGTGAATAGATAACCTAAAACAAAAGTTATATTTTTAGTGCGTGAGATTTTTGTGTATATAAGTAGTAAAGTCATTCAATTTAGAATTGAAAGTATTCCTTACATTTTAAGTAAAATATCAAAGTAATTGGAAACGTAAATAACTGATATCAAAGATAACAAATTTTTTTTTTTCAATATTTCTAACATATTTTTAAGAATAACTTATATTTTTTTTCAAATTTCTTCATGATTAATTATTTTATTTGACTTTTATTAAAGCGAATGAATTTATAAAATTCGATTAAAATTACTTTCATGATAGTCTAACGTTTTACAAAAGAAAGGATATTGAAAAAAAGCTAAATTTGACGTCGCTTATCTTCCTTGACATTTCAACCACAACGTAAAGAATATTTTCTGTTCAAAATTTACTGAAGTTTTTTCTACTTGCAACGAGACATTTTTATGACAATAGTGAATATTTAAAAGTTGTATGCTACTAATAAATACTTATTAAAAATAACCTCTTTAATAATCACAACCTTAGTCAATTCTAATTCAATTCAATTTCATGAAGTTATCTCAGTTTAAGTTTTTAATTAGAAAAAAAATAATACCGTCATCTCAAAATCATCTAAATAATAATATATTTTGAACGCATTGACCTATGGACCCTGAGTAAAATTTTTTTTTTCCAAGTTAAAAGGTAAAATTTGTCCACAAACAAACAACACTAATTTTTAATTAATCAATTAATTAATTATTATTAAATTAATAAGGAGCGTAACCCAAACACCCCAATTATAATAATTTAATTGTCTGTCCGTCCATCTGTCTATCTGTCTGTTACTTCGTGTAACAACCCAAATTATACACACGGTTAAAAAAACGAAATTAAACGGCCGGGGATAGGGTTCAAACCCCGGCCAGCAAAATTGAGCACACCTGAATCGGCCGCAACTTACTATGTTGTTTTCGCCGAGTCTGTGTGACTCGTCAAAAATACAGAACATATAAGATTTAGCAAAGACGCAAACTATTTTTACCTATAAAAAAAATTCCAAGGCGCGTAATATATTTTCTAAAATATATTTTCCTAAGGTACACTGGCTTTATAAACATTTTTTTCGACACCAGTAACATCTCCGATATGGTGTAGTGGCTAGGATACCAGGCTCTTACCCAGGAGGCTCGGGTTCGATACTCGGTACTGGAATATTCTCATTTTATTTTTGATTTTATTTTGATGTCTATTTTATTTATAATATTAATTATTTAATTGTGTTGTCGGTAGAGTGATATTGTCATCAAAGGACAGTATCGATTTAATTTCACGCACAATCTCCAGGGTTTAAAATAGTACAATTAACTGACGGCAGGGGAAACATGAAAAAACGTTCAAATATTTTGATAAAAGTCGTTATTACCATTGCATGGGTATCCGCCATAAATAATAAAATATTTTAGAAATTGTAATGTAAAAGTTCCATCATTTTTTATGGGTTACAACTACTATAAATAATAATTTTGTGAAAGATAATATTCAGTAAGAAATTATTATCACGTTTTAAACATATTAATCTGTGATTGAACAAATAACTGCGTCATAATTATTCTGGTGTGATTTTGTTTTTCGTATAAATTGAAGTTTTAAGGAGCGTAATGAATTTCGACGCTTGAAAGAAATGAAAAATACTTTGAATTTAAATACCATTACAAACTATATATTTTTCAAATATTGACAAGTGTGGAATAAACAAAGTGTGCCGCTGAAATACACGTGAAGTATACTTCCGGTTTCGGGAAAGATGGAGAGCCATTAATATATGGAAAGAAAAATATAGAGCGTCCATTTCAGTATTCAATACCCTGTTTTTGTAAAAAAAATCTGCTTTTTGCTGAACTATTACCATAAACAACAATCAAACAACCCGCCTGAGTATCAGAATTTTTTGTATTTGGCACTGTCTAATTATTATACTTATGTAAACAAATTATCAATAGCTGTATGAAAACTTGAAAAAAAATTAACCCATAAAAAAAAAGTTTTTATTATACTCCCTTTCTTTGTATAATATAACAATTAAAGACGAATTAAAACATATAACATAACACTAAACTTACAGTAATTTGAAATATTTCTAAAATGTCAGATGTTTTGAGCTTTGATAAGACACTTCATGCTTTGAAGATTAAATTCTAAAAACATTTGTCAGTCAATTTAGATTTTCGACATTCGTAGTGAAGTACCTATTACGCATACCGACGGAGTAATTCAAATTTAGAAAATATTTCGCGACGTTATCGGGCCGCCGTAATCAAACTTTTCTAACGATTCCAATTTGAAAAAACCAATAAGATTTCTAAAAATCTGAAATTATACTATAATTATTAATTTTTTTAACGAAAATTTGATAGATCTTTTTGATCGTCGCCAAGAGTCTACTTGCCAAGTTTTAGCTCGATTAGATGACGGGAAAAGGGTCAAAAATCTATGCAAAGTTTTTGTTGACGGCTAGCCGGCAAGCAAGCAAGCAAGCAGACGCCACTAGTTAATATAAAGGGAGTAAAAATATGAGGATTGATAGAAGGTAATTATGCAAGTGCATATGATTATGACGAATACAAAATAGCAGACGAATCGAAACTATTCGTGTATAACTTGAACTCAAAAGTGGTCTTACACTAGTATTTTATTTATATATAAATTATCATGTCATTCCATAAACTTAATGCCAAATCAATAAATAATATAATCAGGTACTTGTAAGTAGATCGTATTTATAAAATAAGACCAGAGAATAAATATTCTTGATAACTGAATTAATACCGAAAAGGTGAGTAAGTTCTTGTAATGATTGTTCAACGTTTTATTAAAAACAGTCTGAAATATTGAAAAAAAATGCAAACTTGATGTCGCATATCTCCATAACTATTGTTATTTGGTCATGGTTGCTTGAACATTTTCGACTCATAATCAAGGCAAGAATATAGTCCTGCGAAGTTATTAATGTTTTCCAAATAACGTATAAAGAGGTAAAGTTTGTAAGTTTGGATGTATGAGGTTATATCTGAAATCATTCTTCCGATTTCAAAAATTCTTTCACTACTGTTTATAATTGACTTTTAATGTGGACAAAGTATTTTACAACTAAAATCGACGAAAAAATGGTCAAGCGATCCGTTTTTTACAAATGCTACCTTAATAGCGGTAAGAGATATTTAAAAATACTTTCTGTAGAAAAATTGTAGAACTTAAAAAGTTCGCGACGACATATATTTTTATTTTTATTTAATTTATTAATTAACGCCCTATAGGGCTTTTACAGTAGATAGAAAGTTTAAAGAAAAAAAACAATAATATGTAAACATGATAATGACATAAAGAGAACGTAAAATACCTAAAATATAGATACAAATATATAAAGATAAATATAATATAAATTAAAAAGCATTTATGTATATAAAAAGCAGAAGCATTAGAAAAACATAATATATTAGAAATTTAAAAACAAAAAAAATTATAATGTAGAATGAAAAGATATAGCACAAGCATTGAAAGTAATATTATAATAAAAAATATACATACAAATACAAATCAATTACTTAAGACCGATTCAACAAATACTAGTAATCTTTAAATACACCTTTTAATGTATGTTAGAATAATATACAGTTATTGGCAATGACGTCCAGTTGCTCGTATCTGTTTGCTAGTCTAGGAAGCCTTTGCATGTATCTATATGTTAACACAAAGATAAAATATAACTAAAAGTTACTTAAAACGCGTGCGTAGCCGCGAGGGCATAGCTAGTTAATTATAAAATCGAAAAAAAAATGTTACAAAAACGCGCACAAAGCAGAAAGCCCTCTTGATCCAATAAAAATATGTTTTCGTGTAAGGTCTCCCTTTCCCTTGCCCGGCCACCCTACCTCCTCTCACGAACTTCCCACTCCCTCTTTCTCGTGACATGGGTTCTCCCTCAACATGGAGTACCCTAGGGACCTTTGTTAATAATTATTAATAAAAAATTATCTCATTAATTTCTCAACATGTATTCGCGTGTACGACAAAAATGTGTTTATAATTTTTAATGAAATATTTAATGATCAAAAATGTATTTTTATAAGGGAATATTCATACCCAGACACTGCCCTCTGACATTAACGGTAACTTTTTACAGCGTGACCTTAAAAGATAACATTTTTTATCGTAAAATCGCGTTATTATAATTTTCATGATTATAATAATAATACCGAAGCTAGAAAAAGAATATAAATTAGAGACAAATTGTAGGGGCATGTTGAGCTTCTCTGGACGCTTTTTCTTCTGGACTTTGGTGTTTTATGCTAAATGACCTTAAATATTTTTACATTTGAAACACATTCAAATGCATATTCATAATTCAGGCTGCACCGAGTATGAGCGAGGATTTTTTTAGGTCGAGGAGGATATTTTTCTTTAAATTTTTTGCTGAGAAAAATGATGCGTCATTTTTTAATTAAACTAAGAAGTGTAGTGATCTTTAAAACAACGGAATATACCAAATATTTGGTAAAAAAAAAAAAAATTTAAATATTAAAAAAGCGATTCATGTTTCTCTGGACATTTAATTACATGTTCCTTTGGAAGCGTCTGGATGAACAATCCACCGTGATCCCTTGGAAAAGGTTATGAAATCTTTATCTTGTTCATATCTTAGTATAACACAGTAAATTTTAAGGACAAAAGATCACTAAGTTGATCATGATCTACTCGAAGACGCTGTCAGAGAGGTCTTAAATAGTAAGTTTGGGATTTGGGTAGATATTGCATATTTAATATTAATGCATAAGTAGTGGGTAAAAAATATTTAAGAAAATATCAACGGATTTTTTACTAAATTTTGTTAATTTATAAATTTAAGGTAAATTCGTGATTTTATATATTTTTATGGATCAATTTTATTAAATTTACCATATTTTTCATACGCAGATACATGTGAGTGTAAGGAAAGCTTTAGGAAGCATGAAATCTTCAATCACAAAGGCAAATCTATCGACTACTTAGAAAATTAGTAAAATAAATCACAGAAGAAATTTTTGCGTTATTTCAAATGTGCCACAAATTTTAACTAAAACAAATTTTATTTTGTTCGTTCAGCATTTAGTTTTTAATTGTATTTTGCAATAAATATAATCATTGTAAATAAAAAAAATGTGTAATGTATGATTAAGCCATCATCATTAATGTTCTCTCCAAAGGAACATGACAGTCATTCATTGTTCTTCTAGACAATATTGAGGTTTTTACGAATATTTTATCTCACTAATAAAAAAAGATGAAATAATAATCAAAATGCAATACATTGTTTTTACAAATTATGAATATTTTTTATGAAGAAAAAAAAGTTCGTTGAAAACTAGAAAATAGGCCTAAAAAATACAAAAGCCCCTACACTGTTTTTTTTCAATGTGTCTGAATCAGAGAGTTACGCCGGCCGCACCCTGGATGCGTTTTCGTACGAAATTGAGTAGAACGTATACGTACGAATACGCTAGTACATTCTTGACCTTTGAAGTAGTATTGAACTTCGCACACTGTACACGAATTAGTAATACGTGTACACACGTATTGATGCGACGTCCGACACGATCCGGATTTGTTCGGAAATTTTTGCGATCTCGTACGATGGATATTGAAAATGTTGTCAATTTGATACATTACCGCAAATATGTGTGGGACCAAAGTGATTCAACTACGTGACCATCAGCGCAGATCATGGCGGAGAATCTCTAAAGAACTAAAAAAATACCTGTCAATTAAATAATTTGGTTTTAACCTGTAAGTTAAATAAAATGGTTTAATGAAGGTGAGGTACAATTATGTACTTCGAACAAAAAACTTTTAAATATTTCTTCGATGTTATAAGCTCTCGTTGCACTTCGATTCTCCCCAGCATTTGTGAATCTATTAGATAGATAGTCATGAAATTTGTCATTATTTATGTCTGCCATAATAGAGTTTTCCATAAGATACAGATTTTTCATTTGGCACAAACATCATT
>JADDOH010014139.1:0-63361 GCA_016648135.1 Agrypnia vestita | reverse complement strand
CGCTGCAATATCTGGGAAGGCCAAACATCATACGAAAGGCGTTGTTATATTGTATGCGAAGTCTTTCTATGCTGCTCTTTTTATAATTTGTCCAGAGTTCACATGTATATAACGTTGCACAGAAGGCAAGGAAGAGCGTTCTTTTTACAGCGGTGCTACAAAGATAAAACCTTCTACACAGCATATTCGCTTTCACACTGAGAGCTCGTCTTTGCCTGTCAATATCGTCGTCGTCCATTAGATTATTTGTAATTATGTGTCCTAGATATTTTGTTCTTTCGGTCACCTTCAGGACCACACCGTTCAGAGTAACTGGAGGAATACTTGTTGGGCCCTGACCATACTTTATAACCAACAGTGCTGTTTTATTAGGGTTATAGAGCATGTTTGTTTCTTCAGCAAATCTTCACAGACCTTTAGAAGAATGCGTAGTCCTCTTATTGACGGTGCCAGCCGCACGATAGGTCGTAAGACTTATGAACGTGAAATAATCACATTATCTTAATTTTCATATGTAAACAATCCCCATGTATAATGCTTTGCTACCTATTAATACCAGTCTCTGTAGTGCTAAAGGGTGTAAAATTCTCCGTTAGCGAAATTTGTGTCGGATGCTAAAAATTACAGATGTATATTTTATGCTTGTAATTTAAAAATTCTAACCGACGACAGTTGTAAATGTTTAAATGTTTTGATACGCTGAGTAAATTTTGATTTATTACCATATATTATTGAATTTTACCTTACTCTTATATGAAAATATAATCAAACATAATAATTTCGTTGTCTATCCGTCCGCCCGTCCATCTGTCTATCTGTCTGTCCCCGTAACTTCGTGTAGCGTCCGTAAAATCGTTCGAATTCACGGCTTAAAAGACGAAATTAAACGGTCTAAGGTGGGGCTTAAATCCCGGGCCAGCGAACCCGAGCCGGCCGCTCAACGCATATTGCTACGGCCACCTCTCCGTAGCGCCAAAAATATGCTATAAATATATACTAGTACTTAGTAAAGACGCGAACCAATGTTCCATAATTTTTGATGGGTTGCAGTTATGTCTAATCAAATTAATCCCATCCAGTGAGGAGTTTTATATATAATAATTTTGAATAATTAAATAAATATATGGAAAGCTCTCTACAATATAAAAAATATATTATTTTTACACTTTTTATAAAAATTCACATTACGTATTTACTGTTTTATACCTACTTTTTAATATTTTACACATATATGAAGTTGATAGGTCTTTTTATTCTAGTAGGTACATCGCGAAGTAAATTATATTAATGTAAAAAAAGGTTCAACAAAGATTGGTCTAAACAACAGTAATTATACCAGGGGCGTGCACTCCATAAGAATTTACAATCAACACTTACAATCAAAAACACCGGTATACAACTATAATTTCCGTGATATACATAAATATAAATTACATATTTATTTAATAGGTTCACGCGGTCCTAGTCAACACGTAACGTGGGAAATTTTATAAATGTCAATCAAAGCTTCGCATGTGTTTCGCATAATTTTTTTAACCATCTACCCCAAACGTATACAAACTTAACGTAATACTAATATGTTTCTCGCGCTGCGCGGTGTACTAAACGCACTTGACACAAATGTGTGAATTACAACGCACTTCAAACATGGTTGTATTTTACAATATAAAATATTTTTAACCATGCACTAAATAACTTGAAGAATTTCCAAAGACCAAAAGTTATATGTAATGTTTTTCAAGAATAGAAATTTACACACAGGTATATTTAAAAAAATATATGTTTCTGAAGGAGTGTATGTCTTTTAGTTGAATATATCCTCAATACAATAAATAGCTCACTGTAGTTTTACAGTATCAACATCAGCAGAATAAGTCCATGCCTAGTATAAGCCGCTACCTAACCATACCTCTAAAGAAATATTTCCTTATTCTCAATAAACAATAGTATTTAACAAGTTAAGCAATAACCGTAATTTGAGATTTCATATATATTATTATATTGATGATTTTTAGTAATTCAATGGGTAATCATCGATACTGGATAACAGTTAATCTCAGATACCAGCCGTCGAAATAATGAGCTACAAATATCAAATAACGGTACCATGAGTACCAGTTAAAATAACGGTTTGATCATCATTATTCTCAATTAGGGGGTATAATTATTATTTTATAACAAAAAAAGAATTACGCGTCTAAAGCACCAATAAATTCAGTTATATCAGATAGATAATAAAATGATTGCGGTTCTAGCTTTCTGATTTATAACATGATTTTTTTTCAGTCTGTCGCTTTATTATACTACGTATGAACAAATTAATTTTTACGAGAACTCAAATAAATATGTTTTAGTACCTAGAGAAGTTTTTGTCAACAAAGTAGGATATCAAATCAATTTATTCCACAACTGTTAATGTCACATAAGCATACGTTTGATCCCATTACGCTTCACTATAATATTCTAGAGAGAAGTAGTTGTTTTGAGGGTCCATGCTGGAAGCTGGAGATTATGTCTCTTATCTCCGTATTCAGCAGATAGTTTGGACAGCCTCCCGATGATTTGAGCGCTCTGAATGGTCAGTTAGTCCGGCCGAAGATACGACATGAAATTATCTGTCTGCTTTAATCTGCCATATAGATTTCTGTGGAATGAGTTGCGCAATTCTATGTGAAGTGTAAGTGGTACAATATTTAGTTTGGTTTATGCTTTATTTCCACAAGTATAATTATATTATGAGTAATGTTCTTACTTTTGTAGAGTGCGTTTCAGAGATTTCCAAGTAAACTCCGCCGCTTTCTCATAGATTTATTACATTAATATTACATACAAAGATATTATAGTAGCTCCCTACCTATTAAATTACCGATTTATATAGAAAAAGTCAATGTTTTTATGAAAAGTAATCATTCGAAGTATCAGCCATTGTTGTTAATGCACTTTTAGCCATTTTAATGGAAGTTCATTGACACCTTTGCTATAAAAATTCTGGGGACGGAAATCGATGAATTCTTAAAAAGCGTTTTTCACCGCCTCATAGGAGCTGAAATTTTTCCTTTGTAAAAAGTTTGTAAAAATGAAAATCAGTAGGTGCAAGATCTAATAAGTAAGGTGGGTGACGGAGAGTTTACTATCGAAACGCCGGTAATTTTAAGACTGTATTATGCAGTGTGTGGACGAGCGTTGACATGGAAAAGTAGTAACTAGAGCAATTGATCCATCATCGTTTTCAATTCTTGACAGTATCTTCTTCGTCTTCTTCTTCCTTAGTCTTTTTCCCTCCACTGCTGGATGTAGGTTTCTTCCATTTTTCTTGACAGTATACTTCTGCAGTAATTGTTGTGCCAGACCTCAAAAAGCTGTAATGAATAATGCCGGCACGGGTCCAATATACAGTCAAAAGCGGTTTCTTTTGACTCAATTTGCGTTTCGGACATTGTTTGGCTGCCTTCTTTGGGTCCAACCATTGCGCCAAACATTTCGGATTATCATACAGGATCCATTTTTCATCAGAAGTAACAATCTAATCCAGAATACCTTCATTTTTGTGTCGACTCAACAAATTAAGGCAAGTCTCGACGCGAGTTTGCTGTTGTTCTTTAGTAAGTCAATACGGTACCCATTTTGCGAGCTTCTTTATTTTCCCAATTTGACGAAGATGAATAAATATTGCTTTATCGCCTACGTTGAAGGCTGTTGCTAATTCTGACGTGGTTTGAAATGAATCCGCTCCCCTTTAGCTTTCAGTTCGTCACCATTCATGGGGCTCGTTGTTGAGGTCGAAATTTCCAGAATGGAAGTGATCAAACCAAAAACGCACCGTGCGTTCCTTACACGTCGTTGATATTACGTGCCGTCTGTGCAGTATTAGTGCCAAGACGAAACTCTTATTCGAAAATAACGCAAATTTTCATTTTTTCCTTGGTCGCAGACATAGCAATATCAATGAAAAAAAGGGCGGGGAAACAAATGATTAATCAATTAAGAAAAAGTAATGTCATAGCTTAAATAAGACATTAATTTGAATTTTGAATTCCATGCCAAATGCAAGATACCAAACTTCAGACTAGCCAGTATTAGAAAACGGCAATTTCATAGATAAGGACCTAATACAATATTTGTTTGGGCAAGCTTCGAGTACCCGTTCCGCACGCGCGACCTCCAACGGCCCACGCATGCGACTCACACAAACATGCAGAAGTTTGCCAATTCACGCCTACATCACTACTATTTTATATATTAAGCATTGTTATGCATTTATCCACAGACCACAGACACACGAACTAACGTAAATTTCTTGGTACACAGTCTGTTTGCAATACATTTGACTAGTTTAAAAAAATTACATGTGTAAATTTTAAATTAAATTTTGAAAACTAAATAATAAATCGCGCTTTATTAAGAAAATCAGTTTTTACCTGAGGATACTCGTTTTAAATCGAAATAAAAAAAAAGGAAGAAGACATACTTCCACTGTGACCCGAATCCCTCTTCTAAGGAAGGGGTTTAGTTAATCTATGTACAATTTTTAGTCTGTGCTTTTATCAGTTAAATAAGGTGTTTTTAGAATTGGTTTGCAAACTAAAATTTATTAAAACTTTTCAACTCTATAAGGCCAAAGTTTTGCTAATAACATTATTTTTCGTACATTCTAAGCGTTTGACCGCACGGAAAAACATTTTTAATTTCCCTCAAGGCTTAAACCTGCCGAAAACAAAAAACACCGGTTTGTATGTTAGTGTGTTCTTAATTTTAATTATTGACTCAAGTTCGCCATATAAAACAAGATGGCCGATCAAACCGACTAAACAACACATCCAAGATATCTAATTTCTAGAAGGTTTTTAAGAAAGTTTGATGCAAATCTGATAAGGATCCAGATCCATGATATATTAAGAAACACTGATATGTTGTCTTTAATTATTTTTGTGAAGAGAATAGTTAACCAAGCGTTAAATATATTTTTTTCTCCATCTCCCGAGTTACGAGGTGTCATTATTTAAAGGAAATACACTAGTATAATTTAAAAACTTTGTGTGAACCACTTGGAATAACTTTACGTCTTTGGAAAATATTGCTAATCACTAAATTATTCCGGTATATATTAACCTAATTGTAATGACTGTTCGGCATTATATATAAGTAAAACATCATAATTTTAATGTTAAAGTGAAGGAACATTTAAGTTGTATCAATAATAACTTCTCGGAATTCCCGAGCCATCTTTTGGAGACAAGCCACACATTTAAAAGACAAAATGGTTTTTGTATACGTCCATCCTAACAATGATACAGTGGTATCTAAACCGGTAGGCGTTAATTTACTTCAGGTAGTTTATACAAAGAATTAAAATTAATGAATTAAAATTAAAAATTAATTGTCAGAATATTTTCAGGGTTTTTTGTCTTATTCGACGTTTGACCAATGTAATGTGATCCAATAGTTGGCTACGATAATAAATAACCTTCGACAAGATAACGTAGAAAAAAAGAACTTATTAATTTTAAGACAGAGATTTTATTAGCTCTACATTTCATTTATTGATAAAATTGATACTCTATCACCAATAAATGAATTTAAACTTCTTACTTCTAATATAAACATTCCAAATGGTAGTACTAATATATTGTATCATTGCTTGACGAGAAGAGAGGAATATCATACTATTTTATTTTTGACAAAATAACGTTTTTACGATGTAGTATTGAAAATGAAGAATCTCTGAGAATAAAATAGCCGTATAAAATATTATGGCGTGGTAGACGTTGATTTCGCTAAAGATTCAGGTCGATATTTTACTCGTGGCACTGACAATATCTGTTGCTAGTACAATTTTATTTTATTTTTAATAATATTATGTATAAATCTTTGTTTAACATTTGATTATTTCATTAATGAGAATGTAATTATATCAATTGCATCTTCATCAAATTTATTTATTTATTAAAGTAAATCACGGAAAAAGGGTTAAAAATCGATACAAAGTTTTTTCGTCAAGCAAACAGACGAGTTAAAAGAAAGGAAGTAATGAAAGAAGCAATAAAAATAAAACATAAATAAAAGAGAAATGAACAATCATAAAAACACTTAACAAAATAATAATAAAATAAAATTAAGAATAGCTAAGTAAAAAGCAAATTCAGAACGGTACTAATTAAAGGAGGAAAAAAATTTAGTCCATGAAACTGTCCTCGATTCTATTGGCATATTCAAAGTCTAATTCATTCTTTACTTTGGGTATGCTTTTACAACAAAAAATGTCAACAAATTTCGAGAACTTATTTCCAAGGCGGCACATGATTTCGTGTTTATTTTCAAATTTCACCCATCCTTCCGGATATATTCATAAATCTCCGTTACTTTCAATAATTTTCGGGTGTGTTCGTGTTCTGTTACTTGGTAGTCATGTATATTACGACAAACAGCAGCTTTGAAAAGTCATCTTTGTTGAATTTCGATTCTTTTCTTGTTTCATTCATTCTCGGAGATGAAAATTTACTTGATCCTGGCGTTTCTTTAAACATCTTCACTTCTTATAAAATACATTTAACTGTACGAAGAGCCACATGGATAGCTTTAGAAACATATCCCTGTACGTTATTCAGATGAATAGCCGTATTCCTTTTTGCTTTCCTTTTCAAAGTCAAAACAAAAAACAAAAATTGCTTTACATGTGCACATGTAAAACATTTTCGCGGGCGTAGTTATGAATAGGACTTTTTTTAAAGTTATTCCCGATTTCACTCACTTTAACATGCAGTTATTAAGCTTTATATAGAGAAAAGAAAAAATACAAATATGAGCAAAAGTATGTTGACAATTGTTATTCACAGAAAAAATAGTTAGTTAAATGTGTGTCTGTTTTTGTTATATTTAGGTCCCCAATAATTTATTATCAACCCTACAATTTCTAGTTTATAATTATTAAAATTAATATAGTTATTAAATGAAATTCTAAAAAAAGTGTACCTGCTCAAGTTTTTTTAATTGCTTGCAATCAATTACAGTTTTAAAACATTAATAATTTTAAAAATCCAAGTAAGACATCAAACAATAAATTGTGTACAGTGTACACAAGCGGTAACTAACGTCAAGTGCTTCGTTGCATCACTGTCTAGCGCGTAGCGTACGTATAACTTTGTCTTTCTTTCTCGCACAGATATTGCCCACTCGTACAATGCCGTGAAGGGTCATGAGTAAGTAATTGACTTGTTATATTCTGTACAAGGCAAAGTCTCCTCAACTTTGCCTTTCTATCTAAGTGGGTGTAATCATTATTTCGTGTTTCTGAAGGTTGACAGACTAACCCATCGCTAAGCAGCGATTATATTATACTAGATTTACTATCCTGCTTCGTCCACGATTTGGATATTTTACGAGCGTATATTAATTGGATAGATACTTGTACATTTTTTACTGAAAAATGAGGAGAAAGAATTCAAACCAAATACAGTCATCAAGACATTCAAATAATAAATTTTCCGAAACCATTTTCCGCTGGAGAAATCGAAAAATATGTAACAAATAATATGGCGTCTCGTCTAATTCTTTTATGCTTAAATGGATATTTGAAAGCATCATAGTGGATGATTGAACTGATTTAAATAGACAAATAGATTTTCCGCATTATAATTAAGATTCAAATTAAAATAGTCGAATCTAGATTTCTGCTAAAGCAAAAAATATTGATTTTGTTTTTTCCTTGAGATCAATCGTTATTTCATTTAAATTTTGCTGAACTAAATTAGATTGAAAAAAATATATGAAATTAAAGAACACATTCAAAGTTCGAAAAAAATTTTCAATCAATTAGAAAACGCATACAGAACCCGGTAGCAACCAAATATTTTTCGCTGATTTGATTTTTCTGTATGTCTTTTCCAATTGATTAATAAATTTGGTTCCGAAATACATACGCTATTATTTTATTTTATTATGCTTTCAAAGATTCAGAATGACTCAATTGTATGGCGCAGATTTTTGACTCATTTCCACGTTCACCACCTGATGATTCAATATACACTTTAAAGCATTCCGGTATGATTGATGTCTCCGAATTTAGACTTCGTGCTTAAAAATTCGTAAGTACTTCAATATACGATCATAAAACAAACAAATAAATTATGTCCTCTGTGAAATATAACATATTTTTAACAATTTGAACAAATAGGTTTGGAACTTTTAGTTATTTTCATTATTAAATAATCACTCGGGCTTATTGCTTAGAACAAGTTACGGAAAATGCCATTTCTTTTATCAGGTTTATAATCAACTAATCCTTGTATAATGTAATGTAAAAAAATGTAAGAACATCCACGCATCGAATTTTTGGAACATATATATGGTGGCTCATCGGGTAGGCTGGATTTAAATTTCCTACCATTTTTAAAATATTTCATTTGGCAACCGTAATGATTGACATTTGTCATCTGCTGTCATTGAGGTTATTAAAAACGGATCGCTATATAAAAGAACAACACATATTCTTAAAACACATGCAAAACCGATGCACTCACAAAGAGTCACTGTGTGGTGCTCGAAGTCTAATTGGACTGTTATTTCTTTGAGAATGAGTCTATCCACGTTATCTTAAAAAATTGATGCTTTTCCTTTAGCCCTAAAAAATCGATGTTTGGATGTTTTACGATGGAATTCATGATTGTCTCATTGTGCAGAGTGATCACTTAAGCCATCTCATACAGTTTATAAGGCCTGGGCCATTGTACAAAAGACTTCCATTCATTTTTCACATATAAATAGCTTCGTCTCTATGAGACTTCTATTATTTATCTTAATTAAATAAAATTGATATCTTTTGTTCAAAACAATTTAATTTGCTTTCTTTACTTTTAAAAATATTTCTAGTACCTGATTATTAATAACAAACAGTGAAAGTAAGTAAGTAGAGTGTTTTTATTAGTTTTATATGTAAATTCAAATATAATTATGAATTTTATTTTAAAAAATATTAATTTCTGTAGTTTATTCATAAGCATATCAAAAGATACAAATGTTTTACAAATCGTTGTCGTAACTTGATAACAGTAAGCTCATTTAATTTCAGTTTTGGGGTTGTATCACACGATAATGCCGAGTTGCTACCACCCCCAAGTTCCTCGGCCAAAGTTGACTTCAGCTACACAATATTAAAGTCAGCGGGGCGCGCTTAATAGAATTAGCTTTATTTAACTTCACCCGGTGTGAGTTGCGAACTTAATTGAAAAATTGTTCAACAATTAACGCGGGGGCTGGGATTTCCCTCAAGGATTCCGATGAGGGTGGACTTAAGGCAAGAAATAACAATGCCTGATCACTCCCGCGATGAATTCGGTCTAATAATGAACTGTCGTCAATTAAGAAACGCTAATTTATATTATAATTAACGAAATGTTATTTATTTTACTATATAACCACTAAAAATTACTTTTTTGTCTACCTGTTTCATGACATAACCCGTCTCTTCATCAGAACAACCGCTACACTAACATGTAATTATCACTACACACCACAAGCACAGTATTATTTACACACCAACACCTTCACAAAATACTCTTCACATGCGTGTTACTCTAACTAAAAGCCAACATGCTCTAAGTTTCTTATCAAAGAGGATTAAAAATTTGACTAGAGGATAGAGGGAGACGAAGTGGGGTTTATAGGGGATGTTGACAAGTCTTAGGTTTTATTTGATAATTTTAATCAAACAGAGGACAGTAGAGTATTTTTATTTGATTATTAATTAGAGATTTATTTATTATTATTATTATTATCATTCTGATTTTTTTTTATTATTAATTTTATATATTAAAAATATTGATAAACGTGTTAATACACGTTTATCAATTATTTATTTAACAGTTTACGCCGTCATGATTTGCTGAACTACCGAATTGATTAAAAAATGTCACACGTTTAAAAATATGGTAGATACTCTCACGGTGTGATGGGACGCCACATTTACCTGTATTCATACATCTTCTCCCACACGCTCATCAGGTGTTGAAGCTTTTAACGAAGCTGTTCTTCAATACCTGGATTATCTGACCACGGCAGGTCTTTCACATATCTCCTCTGTTCCTATTCTAAGCCATCTCAGCGACGCTTATTTTATCGAGTACGCTACAGCTGGCATTATATTCATTACCAATGTCTTACTTAAGTTTGATTTTTACACTCTCATGCACAGATTTTCTACGCATGCGCCTAAACTACCGAATACTGCAGGAATAATATACACGCACATTCGAAAGATTCAAGATATTCTTTCATCAGTTTTGTCTTAATCTTAATATATTCTTTTTTTTCAAATGATTCAGCAACATTGTAGATTGACGTTTAAAAAAAATATTGATTGTATTATTTGTATATATCTACTATTTTTATTTGATTAATTACACCAACATGCTTCAGAAAAACCTTTCCATCATCAGGGTGCTTTATAACTATCAAAATATCATAATGAAATGTCTTTTGTTTCTTGTTTTTATAAATTATTTAAAAAAACATTTTTCATTATTATTACTGAAGTTCTTGATTACTCGCAATTATTGGAAAAAATTTAGAATAGAATAATTTAAAATAATTTTGGTCTAAAGTTGAATAATTTAGAATCATTAGAAATAAGTAAAGCATGTAACAGTAAACAAAATATTATTAATAACCAATTGAATTTAACTACTATCCCAATTCCAAAAAAATTTCCAATAATTCAAGAACTTCAGTAATAATATTTAAAAATAATTTAGAAAAACAAGAAACAAAAGACATTTCATTCTAATATTTAGATAGTTATACAACACTCTGACGATGGAAAGGTTTTTCTGAGGCATGTTGGTGTGATTAACCAAATAAAAGAAGTAGATATATACAAATAATACAATTAATATATTTTTTAATATATTCATATACACACATTAACCCTAACGATGGACCCAGCAATGGAATCTGAAACGTCGGCTATAGAGGTCATATATACCTGGCAGAATATTATTGTTTATACATATAAGTACTGAATATTCTGAGACACAGTAACTAGTTATCTTTTTTATTTACATGTTATTTTTTCCTTTTTTCGATTGCTTTTTCTCTGCAGAATGCCTATGTGAAATATGCCTGGATTCTGTTACTTATAATATCGTACATTATACAATACATATTTTTTTCATACTTGTAACTCTATCTGTTTTATTTCCATAAATAAAGTAAATAAATAAATATCCCAGAAAACTACGCACAGAAGTTTGTGTTTTAAAATATAGTATAAAGCATTTTATATTTAAGCTTGTGTATATTTTTATTAATATTTCTTATATTTCTTTGGCGGAAAAGTAATCTGCCTACATTTAATGAAGTAGGTACCTATTTTGATATTGTACAGCTTTTATGTTTCCCTTTGCCTTGAAAGGTATTATTTTTTCACTTAGTATAGAAATCGAAGCTTTTATCTGGACGAGTTCTGAGAATTGTGACGTTCCCACCTCTCCCTCGGGCATCGAGGTACCTTTCATTCAATCCTTTGTAACGTGTTGTTTCATTTTGTTGCCTTTTTTAGGGATGCAAAAAATGAATTTGTCGATCGAGTAAACGAAAAATATCAACATTCACTTTGCGAGTGTTTGATTGATATTTCCTTTTTAATTGTGACACATCGATATTATAATTTTGAGCGTAAATGAGTACCATTTTAATAATGAAAAATCAGCCAACCTATTATGTAAAATTTGTTTATCAAGTAATTTTGGAATAAGTTGTACGAATGTTGTGCATAATTTAAAGTGACCTAATTTATGGACAACTTATCAATTTTTAACCACTTGAATATATTTTTTAGAACCAACCATTTAAGGATATTAATACCTTTTTTTTCTTTTCCGATGAAATTTTTAAAATAATCTCAAAATTATTAAAAAAACATTTGATTAAAATCAAATCCAAGATGTCTTTTCAGTGAAATAAAAAAAATACAATTAATTAAAAATACCTACCAGAAAGAAATATTTCAAGCACATTTTTTTATGTAATTGTTGTGTTTTTGATAGAAAATGTATAAGAATGTTAGAAGGAAGGAAGGAATATATTATTATAAAAACAGTTGAAATCAAAAAACCAAAAAATTAGTTAAAATAAAATTAATTAAATATTTTTAATTAAGATAAATTATAGAAAAATCTTAGAGACGAAGCTTTGTTTATGAGAAACTTATATAGAATCTTTTCTATCTTTTTTATACGATGGCCCAGGGCTTACAACCTGTGTGAGTAGGCTTAAGTGATCACACAAAGCAACGTTCACCAATTCCGTCTAAGAACATCCACATATATGATCAAATATTTGAAAGTTGTATATATGTTTCCAAATTGAAATCATCGACGAGACTATGCTAAAGACATCTGTAGTCTTTTCTTATTAAACAGTAGGTATACATAGATTTTCGCAGCTAGTAATGATACCTCAATATTTTTAATGTGGAGGATAAAGCAATATTAGCAGAAAATATTTTAGGTTTGTTAATTAGTTAGAACTCCTGTGTAACAGAAGTTTAAATTTTGCAGGATTTGAAGTCAAATAAAATCAGGAGACATTTTTATGAATATGACAATAAATAAAGATACAATATACATACACACTCGTATAATGAATATTCCACGTGAGAAGCCGTGATATTTACCAGGTAACCGAATGATGACTACCTTGGTTATCGCGTTATCTTTACGCATCACTTAACCAGGCATTGAATTACGATATAATTCTGAAGCGTGGTTTATATAATATATCGCCTAAATCGATTACCCTGCCAGTTTCATACTCTCTACAGAGGCTCACAAATTACCGTTACCTAATTTCTAACTGCCACCCTGCTCTCGATCTCCCCACCCATTCTGTTTCTATTTGTTGCTCTTAAATGTAGTCTCCCAACGTTCTTTCGTGTATCACACGTACAGTAATTTGAAAGGAAACTGACAAAAGTACGGAGAGGAAAGGGTCGATTTCTCTCAAAATACACGAATCATGTGCATTATTGTTCTTAAGGTACATTCTCAAAAATATGATATGTTAAGAAATAAACAAGTCCATTAATATTTTGGGAAAATATTAAATTGTAATAAGAAAGCGATAATGTTTCTGAATATTAAATATAATTAGTATCTTTAATCGGTTAAAATGACGAACTTTTTCAACTTTACTTTTAAAAGATATTAATTATATATATATTGATTAGTCACAGAACAAAGTACACAAATTACTTTTTACATTTATACACATTGCAATGTTAATAAATTCTCCATTACTGTTAACCAGACGCGTGTGCAGTGGGAACATTGAAGCATGACTTTTTTGTAAACGTATATTTTGGAAAAAAATATTTATGCTACAGATTTTTGTGATATATCAAAATATTAATGCTATGATAACAATTGTGATAAAAATATTACGAAATTGCTTTCCAATTTTTTTTCCAAATAATTGGTTACGTAAAAGTCATGGTACGATGTTCCCACTGCACGCCCCTGCTGTTAACCTAAATTACCCATGGCCTCTAATTGCTGAAAATCTACTTAATTTGTTTAATTGTTTCACAAAACGCCAATTGAAATTGAACTTTCACAATAAATAAAATTATCGCGAAATCGTAGTATGTTTGTGTTCGCGTGTGAATGGCGCCGAATTTGGTAGCATTAGTGATGCGCATTGTAACATAGAGAATTGTTTTTTTTTTTAATATTTCTATATTATATGTATTCAATACTGAAATGATAATATGTAGTTCAAAACAGGTTATTTTTAATGTTAAAACGTCAAACAATTTTTTTAACATTTCATGTCTATGGAGGAAGATAAAGGCATTGAAACAGCTTTTTTTGTTAAATACTTATATTCATAATTTTATAATTATCAAAACAAACCTTTCGTTTATTAAAAACATTGTTTTCATGTTTAACGTATATTTTTTTGATATTATCAAGAAGAATTAATAAATAAATTTATTTTCGCACCTAAATACTACATTCTTCCTTCTTCTCCACTCAATACGTTACTAATTAATATGATGCTTCTAGATTTTTCTATGATTGTTGTGAAGCATGTAGAGTTTTAATCAACGTTTTATTTAATTATGTAAAATATGTATGTATGTAAGTAACAATGTTTTTAAATCTTAAAAAACATAATACATGTACCTACATATTCTCATATTTTGCAACAAGTAAAGTATTTCTTCGTCCACGAGGATTTCTACTCACAATTACAAGTATTATTCATTCTACAGGAAGCCATCATTTCATTCAATACATAAAATTATGCATAAATCATCTAAAAATTTCAATCATTTTATAGGATTAAGTAATGACGTTTAAATTGCTATTTGTGACATAAAATGTTTCCTGGAATGTAAATTTATTTTTATGGCAGTAAAAAATAGTATCCGCTCAACGTAAAGATGATCAAAGCATTTATAATTTTCATCAGTCTTTCCATATTAGTAACACTGACCAGCAACTTGTGGTACGCTAAAATCGGGGGCGAAAATGACAAATTCAATCATTTCAAATTGTTTATTTAATAATACCTAGTATTAGTAGATTTAAGATAAAGTTACTCGCAAAGCTTTTATTTTTAATAATTATAGCTTATTTTATTTTTTAATGAAAACACATTTTACTGAAAAATTACAAATTTAGAACAAATTGTGAATCAGTGCATTTTTTTTTGTATAATGTAATTCCTGTATAATTTTTGGCATATTATTTATTTTATCTTGCGCTTGAGGAAACAAATAATGGTACAGCAAATTGCTGTCAATATTTAGAAAACATAGCTTATTAACCAAAATATTAATAAGCTATGTTTTCTAAATATCAAAATAAAAGAATACTGAGATGTAAAGGCGTCCCTATATGAAAGAAACTAAATAGTACACCAGGTCACAAAGTGATTTTAGTATATTAAAATGGTC
Organism: Agrypnia vestita; assembly: GCA_016648135.1. NCBI lineage: Eukaryota > Metazoa > Arthropoda > Insecta > Trichoptera > Phryganeidae > Agrypnia > Agrypnia vestita. The sequence continues at coordinate 48,408 of JADDOH010014139.1, read as the reverse complement.
TATATAATAGTATGCACCATGTGCAGAATTTTATTTTCATGATTGCATCTCAATCTTGCCGAAATTTGACCTCAAAAATTGGCTAACCTGGGAAAATGTTCTATATTCTCTCCGTAGACTCTCCAAGCCCAAGAGTTTGTCTCTTTTTGGAGACGTACAGCTAATAAAACTCTGTGTATTACTTTTATGTTTAATAGAATAAAATAAACGTGATAAACTGTATGTTATATCAACAATATAAAAATAAAATAAAAGCATACAATTATTTAAATTCATCCGATAATAACAAATATGACAGATGCCGACAGTTCAAGGATGTTACTGGGATTGCTTGACAAAATGAATAAACAAAGAAAATGTAAAATCAATATCCATAATTGGCAAGTGAATATTAGAAAATAAAAAATAACTGATATTCTGGTTATTCATTTCACTAAGTGTATATTCTCTCTCCTGTCATTTTTTTAAGGTCCTTTTTGTAGGGACGCTTTGATATGGGGTGGTTTGGGACGCATTTGAATGCAACAATTTCTAATAGAAATATGTTTACCGAGGCAAAATTAACGGTACTAAATGAAATTCTGGTTCTGGAAGTGAAACCTGGAGCTAGCAGAAGAGGAAAAAAAGCAGAATGATTGCGGTAGAGATTATATCACTTAGATATACGTGTGATAAATTCATTTATGGTAGAGTAAAAAATGACGATGTTAGTAATCTACTGATCTTAGAATAGTAGATAGAATGAAAAAAGGGTCGCTCACATGTTGAGCGAATGAATGAGGAAAGAATGGTAATGGAAATATATGACGCAAGTGTTGACGGCATCAGAGAGAGCGGACGACCGCGGAAGACGTGCCATGACCAGAATAACCAGATATTGGAGGATAGTCCTATTGGAGCCTCAACAATCATCGAGCTTGTATGCGAAGATCTATGAATGTGGATGAGATGAGAGTTGTGTGTCAGTACAGAGTGTGACGCTCTCTGCCTACCTCCGCGGTGAAACTGCGTGATGATAAGTAAGTAAGTTACAGTGATGCCTAACTTAGCTCGTACAGAAGAGTTTGAAAACCCCTTTATTTCGTATTTACAAATATCTTGGGCCCACGTTCGTGCAAATTTTGAATCATTATGTTTTGCAGAAACACATGTGTACATCAGATAGGAATGTTCCCACAGTGCATGTAATGACAAAACATTACGATCAGTTAATTGCTTCAGTGCTAGTGACTCTAAAAACTGAAATGATGTAATATTTCACTAAAAGACAGAATTCACAAAGTCAACCAATGCCCAGAGAGCTTCTGCCAAGTCATTTTTCATGGATGAGCAATCTTTATGAAGTATAAACATGTTTAATACAACATCATATTTATTGTTTTCTTAAACAATAGTACATCATATGTTTCTCACATTTAAAATGCTTTTTTATCAAAATAACACATGTATCAGTAAGAAATTGGATAAAAAAGAAAATTACAATAAAATTTAATAAATTTTCTCGTTTAAGAATGTAACACGTACTTACCATATAGTCATGCTTCGTAAACACATATTTCGACTGCCACTTATTGTCGCGTTTCACGTGTTTAGAGATTGTTAACCTTGGAAGCCATGAACTTCACATAACACGAATTATACTTAAGGTTGTTTGTACTTTTCCCTCAATTTTAACACAAAAAAATATATATCCCCGAAATAAATTCTTAAATATCTAACCTGATTTTAATATTCTGATTTATCCAAAGTTTCTATAAAATAATATCAATTAAAATTGAAAATTAAAAATTTTAAATAATTTTCGGGGTATTTTAAAAATATTCGCTTCATCGAATTAATCAATAAAATATTTTGAAACATTCAAATGAACGTATTCGACGAATTTGGGGCAACGCAGATCATCGATGGCGGAAAGGTATTTTTTTGCAAATTGAAATGTCGAAAGAATTTATTTTACCTCCAATAAATTTGAAGAGTTATTTTTTAATAAACGGTCTGTGGAACTGAATATCTTTGATTTTGGAAATCGCATTTTAATGATAGCCATTTTATGATGTGATGGTACTTTACCTAAATTTATTATGTGAATTAATTTGATGGAGAGTTAATCGACAAACATTAAATGCATTTTTGACATTTTTCACGACAGCATGATACACCTATTGCATTTCGAACAAAATCACAAATTTTTTCTGTCATCGATCGTCAGTCAATTTTGAAGTCAAATACATTAATAATTATTATGAGTTAATTCAAATATAGGCGACTTGTTTTTTTATCGATCTGTGATTGAGAATAATTGGGTGATGTTGCCAAATATCAGACCCTTTTTCTAAAAAAACAAAAAAATATAATATAAGAAAAAAGTTCTAGGCATGTATGTTGGTGTATTATTTTATCCAAAAGAAAATAAAAAAGCGTTTCTTAATTCATAAACTTTGTTCTTCTTAAATATTTTTTTCACAAGTAAGACGTGAAAAAGGCATCTTCAATTCCATAATCTTCGAAGTCCATGGCTAGCAGTACTAAACACCCATTTTTTTCCATTCTTGGCTCCTATAAAGTTTCCCATGCATTCAACATCTGTATCATCGTCGTAATTTGAGCTATAATCCTGAAGTGTCATCTAAATCATCAGACTATGATATAACAGCTTTACACTTAGCAGTATTACCTTTTCATATATTTTTTTGTTTTCATCTTATCTCATAACATATTTCATTAGCCACACAAATATATTTATTGAATTTTAATATATTATTATATACTAGATTCTGTAGATTAAGTGTTATTTTTAATATGATAGCTGTTTCGGCTTGTAAGGCCATTATCAAATTGTGGATATACCACGTATCATTGACTTGTTTATAAGGTTTGAGTTACTTCTTATGGAAATTAGATGTTTTAGGTGAAACCCTATTTTAAGATTTTTTTCTTATGCACTTATTATTTATACATTTAACATAACATTTAACCTGCAGAACTCAACAAAAATATTTATTAAAATTTATTTTATTTTAAATGTCATTAAAAATAAACATGGAGTTCTACAAACTATTTAGATAGCTAATAATACACTAATACGTAATATATTAAAATATGAAAACATTAAAGGCAGACTACTATGCTCGACGATGGTTTTTCAAAAATTTTAATAGGTAAAAATAACAAAAAATGAAACAGATCGCAGTCAATGTGACAAATATTAAACCCTCGTCGAAGTGCGATCCGTTGATTTCTTTAAGGAAGTGATACGTACAACGTACCTCGCAGTCTCGTAGGCGTCCTATATTTGCCACCTTTACCCTCAATTGCTAAAATCCCCAAGCGGTCGATATCCAAAGCGTGAAAACGAATCGTTTGTCGATTAGTTTCATTACAAACATGATTTATAGAACACACCTGGATATTATCGTATTTTATATAGATTTTGCGTTAAAAATACCACGTTCTTCTTCTTTCCACACACGTCAGTCTGCTTTAATCAGGCTATAAATGTCTTAATAAATAAATATTAAAAACTTTAAACAAACGCCCTTGTTTAATTTGGACAAAACCTAGTTTATCTAGTAGCCAAAGGCTGAGGTTCTATCCGCGTTCACGGACTGTAAAGTAAGTTATAGTTCGAAAAATTCAAGACCTTAGATTAGTTCCTAAGTTAAGTTCTAAAAAGATTAAATTAACCTTATGCCATGTACATGAGATACAAACGTAATTACGCATTTTTATTTTCCTTCGGTGTTATAAGTTAAGTTCTAAAAATATTAAAGTAACCTTATGCCATGTACATGAGATACAAACGTAATTACGCATTTTTATTTTCCTTCGGTGTTATAAGTTAAGTTCTAAAAATATTAAAGTAACCTTATGCCATGTACATGAGATATAAACGTAATTACGCATTTTTATTTTCCTTCGGTGTTATGGCGAAAAAAATATTATATATGTACTGGCTTCAACTAAAACTGCATTTTTTTCATTCCGATTTTAAAATATACAGATTAATTAATATAAGAGAACTTTAGTTTTCAATCTTAAGGTACATATAAACACATTCTTTCCAAAAAGTTCCCAATCTGTGGAAGTTTTGTGTGTGTGTGTCCAAGTTTTGTTTTGACTGAACGCAACATCTGTGAGCGATACACGCGAACAATTTATTAAATAAAATCTCAGACGGAGTGATATCCTCGTATAAGCAAATTGTACAAGTGGTTTTTCAGATGCTGTCTAAAAGGTTATAAAAAGTGTAATTTTAAAACCCCAAATATGTAAAAATAATTAGAAGGTGATGGGAATTAATATTTAACCCACTTCCTGATCAACAAAATACTCTGAAATTTGACCGATAGGTAGGTATTCCGGATGACAGCACAATAATCTTTTTTTTTATAAAATAAGTTCAATTGATCAAAAAAAAATTCTGACGTAATTTTGTCGTATACTGTATATATATACTAGTGACATCTATCGGTTTTATATTATTTTAAAAGTGACGATTAAGTTTTGAGGAGAAATGATTACTAGATTTAATTATTTAAGACTAAAATATAGAAAATAGTATTATATTTATAAAAAAACACTTAACAGGTGCAATATTAAGAGTGATCACAGTATATGAATATTTCAATAAAATAAAAAGCTTGGAGCGCTCTCTTCTTGTTCACGCGAAGAAAGAATGATACATTTAAAGTAAGATGCAAGCGATCGTTGGGGTTTGAGAAAAAGCTCTGCACGTTCTAGATTTTATTGACATCCGTACATACTTTGATCGCCCTTATAATTGTGGCTGTAAATATATATATATATATTACTTTTTAGTATTTTTTTATAAAAGTGTGTTTTTATTTCTATTTATATACCTAATATTAATTAATATACAAGCATATAGGATCTAAGGTAAGATGAATCGACAGTATTCCGAAATTAAAGATTCAAGGTTTACATTACAATCGTTTGATGTATTGAGGTATTGAAATAACGCATATTTTATACAAACTGTAATTCGAGTGTCCTGTCACCGCGAGGGTCAAATATGTACTAATTATTTCATACGCGGTTGCCAATTGTTTAGTGTGTATAACTCCATGTTTATTTTTAATGAGATTTAAAATAAATAAAATTTTAATAAATATTATTATTAAGTTCTGCATGTTAAGTGTTATATTAAATATGACAGCTGTTTCGGCTTGTAAGGCCATTTTCACTCCGATAATGACCTTACAAGCCGAAACAGCTGTCACATTTAAAGTAACACTTAATCTGCAAAACAAAAATCACCGTAAGTGTCTATATCCATCAGGGATTGTAATGTTAATCGCAGAGTAGTTTTAGTAGTCATCACCATTGTTGACAGGGGCATGTAGTAAATATATTAAAACATGACTTTTACGTAAGTATATTATTAAATATACATATTACATATATATCGAAAAAAAATTTTAAAAAAAAAATCTCGTTATATTTTCATATTTTATATAACATAACATTATATAACATTCTGTTAATAAATATTTAAATTTTTCAAATGTTTTTTCCAAAATATATGCACTCTTTTGATAATGCTTCAATTACTCACTGCACGTGCCCAATGGCTCTACAAATCCTAGACTCTCAAGAGATTTCCTTAATTAATCCCCTTTATGCGCCGAATCTCTCCAGTCTTTGACTTCTAAGGCAGATTTGTATTCATCTAGCTCTTAGATGAAAGACATTCCCATGTTTAGCAGTGCTTTCATAGTTACCTGTTAGGTCATTCTCTGCACGTGGCCGAATCGCCGTAGCTTGGTAGTAATAGTAGTTTCCCATTAATCACGGTGGTAAACAGCGCTCTGCACGTCTTAAAATAAAATGCAATAATTCTATTACCCCACTGAGTCACGTGCCGTGTAGCCACATCATCGAACGATAAATTCATTGCCGCATTATAAGATGCTACAGAGAATGATCATCATATGCTGTGAACCAATTTGGTTCTGATCAACCTTGGTATATTTTGCTCATGCACGCGGCATAGAGGATAAACATTGAAATTATTTATGTGTTTGCTCTTTCATAAACAACACCCGTTGATAATACTCCAAGCCCCGTTTGCACAACCCTTATAAACATTATATCTTCAATAATCACAAAATAACTTAGAGCACTTTGTTTGTTTTTTGTTTGTGCCACAATTTATTTATAAATCTACATGTTTCGAGGCCAGTGATGCATTTATCACTGTATAAATTTATATTAAAAATTTAAATTGCAGATATAGACATAAACAAAAAAGAAAAAGATTAAATATAAGAAGGTTGAATGACTAATTGGACTAAATTAAATGGACGAATCATATTTGAAATATAAAAAAAGACCTGGGCTTATAGTTGGAGTTATGAAGAAAACTGGCCTAATTGACACAGAAAAAATATCGAACACTTTTTTTTTCTCCTTCTCTCCTTATATTGTTATCTGGTTTCAGTGCAGTTTTAAGGCACGTGGAATAGTACAAATAATGATGAACAAAGCATTGAAAATTACATTTAATTCACATAAATCGCTATACCAGAACCACAGACCTGTACAAACTATCAATATGCTAAACTAAGAAGATTTGATATACAATATATCGAAAAAGTAAGGATACTTTATAAAATGAAGAATAAATTATTGAAAATAAATATCACCTTGTATCAGAACAGTGACGTACACTCACGCTACACAAGAGCGAGAGAAATTATAAGAAGTGATATGCCTATATATACCGAGAACAAATAGAGAAATGCAAGTTTTACAGCTATTTGATTCTATTATGCACTTTCCAATGACCTAAAAGAAATAAATAATTATAAATTAAGATAAATTATAGAAGTCATACAGAGACGAAGCTATTTATATGGGAAACGTGTATGGAAGTCCTTATAGGGTGGCCCAGAACTGAGCTGCCTTAAGTGACCAATTTATACAATGCGACTTCTCTAAGTAATCTGAATTTATCCCTCTGTGGACAAAATCAATTAATTGTGTTCTTAAAATATATATAATATATTATATACAAATTATATATAAATATTGTTAGATATAAATAATGTAAGACTCTAATAGACAACTGAAAAGACATGTGTTGAGGACAAGATAGTTCATAAACCATAATTTGTTAAAAAATCTATAATTTAAAGGTTGTTTTATTAAATTGATTATATGTAGTTCTTCTGTGTTTTAATTATTAAGTATACATGCTATTAGATATCTTCTTATTCCAGCATGCATTTGCTGCCTGGAGCCATTTTTTCTTCATTTTCAAAACAAATTTAAAGGGTGTGATGAATCACCTGTTTCTATAGATTTTTTTTTATTTTTTTTATTATTTTTATTTTGAACTCTAAGATGATTTAAATGCTACGCGGGAAAAATTGAGCTAAGCCCACCTGGCGGAGTATTGGGGCTACAAAAATTTGGGGATGTATTGGGGCTAGTATTGGGAGGGAGTTAGTAGCGATTGATCGGATATAGGTTACGGGCAGTTACTAATCAATTCTTATAAATCATATTAATCTTGTGGTAAAGCCGTGTTTGGTACAAATGGTTGACGATCGATGCGGTCTGAGCGGTCCACATGTGCTTCCCATAAAAATGCTGAACACGGTTTTCAGCGGTTTGGGTCGCGATTATTGCGTTTAGAGCCGTTAAAAAACCGATTAACGTCTACTCTAAGGTGACGATGATATTGACAGTTCCACGAGGTTTCTGAATTATTGACTTTTTTGCTGGGTTTTTGAAACCGTTTAAGTGTCATTAATCGTGGTCTCGAGTGGATTGCCGCCCAAGAGAGATAGCAGAATATGAGCAAAAGTAAGGAAGGCAGGTCTAATCGGGGGATCGCGAGAGGAAAACGCCCCATAAATAATTTATAGGAATTGGCCGTGAAGCACGGATTAAAACGTATACGATGTACCAGTGGGGTGACCTTAACTGAGCGGATAATGATTTAATTTCGTTTCGCGGGAGTCGGATAACATAGGCAGATAGGAAAGTTAACTATAATTCCATTATATTTATCTGTAGACTAACGCTTTGTCGAGAAGCGAATAATGATTCATTTTCGTTTCGCGGGAGTCGAATAACATAGGCAGATAGGAAAGTTAACTATAATTCCATTATATTTATCTGTAGACTAACGCCCTGTCGTGAAGCGAATAATGATTCATTTTCGTTTCGCGGGAGTCGGATAACGTGGGCGGATAGAAAAGTTAACTATAATTCTATTATATTTATCTGTAGACTAACGCTCTTCAGGCTTTTACAACAGATAGGAAATTGCGCCATGACGGTATATATAGTTAGGGAAGAGATAACGATAACGTGTAAGCATATTAATGGCACGACAAGAAAAGAATATACTCAAATATAGATACAATATATTAACTATGTAATCACTACAAACCTGTCCGACATTAGCGTAGTTTCAACAGGACGGGTAACGTGTATACGATTGGCTATTCTAGCTCAGATTTCGCCGGGTTTGGTAGTAATAACCCACAAAACATAATTGAACAAGTGTATCCAGATAAGAATATTGTAAATAAAATAATATGAATTTGCGGCCCATATACACATGAAATAAAAGGATAAAGCGTATGGGGGATCTTATAGATGGATGGATAAATGAAACAAATATAATTGGGAGTAAATGTAATATAACGCGAAGAAGCAAGCATATAAGTACCAAAAACATAGGAGAACATAGTGTGATAGAGATTCGAAGACGGGAGGAACAATAATGTGAAGTGGAACGGATATAGCAAGAGCATGTAGTAATGATAAACGTACAAATACAGACAACTACTTGAGACCGATACGACAGATACTAGCAATCTTTCAACACACCTCTAAGAACATGGTGAGTGGTATATAGTTATCAGCGGAGGCGTCCAGTACCTTGGCAATAAATAAGCACTGAATTAATCCGACGCCTTGCTTGCGGCACTGGAGGTTTATTTACTTATTTATTTTATTTATTTTCATTTATTGGGTTTCTTACAGACATATAATTAATCAATCTTTGAAGAAAAGACAATAATTGATGTACAGAGTTTTGGGCCAATTACGCGAAAACACATACATACAATCGATAAAAGAATAAGAAAACATGTCCAATAGTGGGGTTATGTGAGTGTGTATTTGTGTGTTTATTTATTTATTTATTTATTTTGTTTTGGGAAAAATTAAAAGCAAAACGATCTTAAAAATTTTCCACTGAATCTAAAAATTTACTTTAACTTACATTAATAGTTTATTGTGTTATAGCGAATAGTACTCTTTCGGTATTATATTGTTCGAGAATATTCACTGTCTATGTAACATAGTTATTTTGTGGATCAATCTTACTGCCAATAAAAATAATAATAAATGGTTACAAATTATGTTTAAATTCCGCAACGAAGGGAACTAATACGTCCCTGTGCGCGGAGAGCCGCGGGCATAAGACAGGATTCATTGGGTGATCCACGAGAAAAGATCGCCCAAAATTAATTTAAAATTAGGTATAGTACCTTTGAACGATTGTTTTATCTAGGTATGCAGTGTGTACATGTTGAGTGTAGGGAAATTGATACAATGATATAGCAGCCAAGGATCGTTAAATTTCCGATAAAGACGAGTGAAAATACGAGGGAACGGGACATGATAATGGTAGATAATGAAGAAACATCAACTATGATTAGGGGAGTACCCGATAGATTGTGGTTACGGTTGATCAAACGACAATATGGACTGAACTTAGAAATTAAATATTAAAAATTAATTATCGCGCTTGTGAAGCGAGTTCAAGTCGTCCGAAGCCACTGAGTCCGTCCCAAAACAGGCACAGGGACGGAGACAGAGACGGCAACAGGAGGTGGGATCAACTGACATATCCGAGAGGAGATATGTTTTTTTTTTGCCAAATTGAATCTTAGGAACAAAGATTTAGGTTTCAAGGGAAGTAGAATATTGAAAATCCTGGAAACACACGACTTAGGACCTTTTCCCGCTAGGGGGGTTTTAAAATGTCAAGACGCAGCAGAATTCGGGCAGTTGGTGTGAACGTCTACGGGAGTGTGAAATCCGCGTCGGTTGTTTTTTTGAGTGAAAGTTACCGTCGACTTAGAGTGTCCAGTGGATATAGTGAAAATTATAGTTTAATTTCAAGTGAAAGTTGTGTACGGGTAAATATACTCTTCGACATTGTTGGTTGCTCACGTTAAAAGAAAAGGGGGGTACGGGTTTGATTTTATTTTATAAAGGGTAATTAATTTGGCATATTAGAACTTCGGAAATTACTGCGCTTTATTAAGTTGATTAGTCCGGCATATATAGAACTGATATTTGCAGATCTCCGGAAACTAGCTGTGCGTTATAAAGATACCTATTTTATGCTAAACACGCGGGAAATTGTTAATAAATCTTGTAAAAATGCCTATCTTATGCTAAATACGCGAGGTCCTGTTAAAAGGGTTTTAACTCAGAGTACGGGATTGATTTTATTTTATAAAGGTAATTAATCTGGCATATCGGAACTTCGGAAATCACTATGTTCTATAAAGTTAATTATTTTTGTCGTCTTACTAGGTTCACAGAATAATATTCGCAGAATTTCAGGAAACGGTAGAGTTCAAATTTAGTTAAATTTTCGTTTTACTAAGTATAGTATGGGGGGATCTCTGGAAACTAGCTGTGCGTTATAAAGATAACTATTTTATGCTAAACACGCGGGAAGTTGTTAAAAGATAAAGGAGTTGTTACTAACAGATTCGATTTTAAATAAGTCTTATAAAATACCTATCTTTGCTAAATACGCGAGGTCTCATTTTAATTTTACATTTGTAAGGCATATAATATTTCGTTATATGAAATGTTTCGATTAGACCGGGTTTATTTTAGTTATCGAAAGAATATTTAGTTTATTTTAATAATTTTTTGTTTATGTTTAATAGTAAGAGTCCGTTAAAATTATAGCGAATAAATTCTGGGATTAAAAATACGTCTAGTGAAAAATATATAGCTGATCTCGCGGGGTATCAGGTTCAGCCCATAATAATCTAGATTTTCATTTCGTTTAAAATTATATAGAGTAATTCCGTGAGAATCGGGGTTTATTTACAATTTCACAGATGTATAAATTCCATTATTCTAGAAAATTATATAAAATAATCTCGTGAGAATCGGGACTTATTCACAATTTTACAGATGTATGAAATTTCATTATTCTAAAAAATTATATAAAATAATCTCGTGGGGGTCGGGGTTTATTTACGGTTTTACAGAAGTACAAGTTTCACTATTTTATAAAGTATATAAAATTGCTTCCGTTCGGCCCGGGTTATCTTATATTATATAGGAAAACATAGGTCCCGCGCTATTAAAACATATAAAACGTTTCATGTGGCCGGGATTATTACGCGCGTTGGGGAAAGTCTATAAGGTAAAAATATGTTTAATTTGATTCGGGTTATTTTATATTTTATGAAAGATATTTGCCTCGCGGACTTAAACTATGAAAAAATATTTCAATTAGTTCTGGTTATACTTTAGGAGTGATGTAAACTTCGCGGTTGTATAATTTGGGTTACTTTGTATTGTACGAAAACGTAAATCTCGCGTATAAAAACGCGTATAAAAAAAACGTATATCATGTATTCAAACATATAAAAACTTCTAGTACATTGTTTCGATAGACCGGGGTTGTATTATACTTATAAAGATGTTGTAGGGCCTCGTTATATTGAAAATATATAAAAACCGCCTGGGGCCGGGTCTTCTTATTTATAAACTATATAAGATTTCGTTACATTTAGTTATATAAAATGCTATCGTTCGGGAATTCGCGTTTCATTTTAAGCATATATAAATATAGGGTCCCGTTTCAAACAATGTTAGTGTTTCGTTTAGAATTCGCGCCTTCATTTAATAAATATGAAACATAGGTTTCGGTTAGAACTATTTTAAAATGTTTCGTTTAGAAATTCGCGTCTTGTATTATAAATGTGAAAATTATAGTATTCGTTTTGAGCTAAAACGTGTGAACATAGAAACACTACAGTTTTGACCGCTATTTTGTTTACTATGCCTAGGACATTCTTGCGGTGTATTAGACTTGATGGTAAAATTTAAACTCTTACTCTGTTTAAAATATACGTAGTGTCTCCGCCTAGATTGGCTTCACGATATACTTTATGAAATTTGTAAGTTCCGCTGTCCTAAAATTATATAAAATTACCTTCGTTTAGATCGGGTTATATCATATTCCTCGTGGAACGCGTAAACCTCGTTGTCCTGAAACTAAATAAGGATGTTTCATCTAGACCGGGTTCATTTTACATTTTAGGAAGAATATAAATCCCGCGTCTTTCACTACATAAAATGGATTTCGGTAAGATTGGGGTTGTTTATACTTGTAAAATTACAGAATCCCGTTATTTTTAAACTATATTAAAATGATAAACTATATTAAAATGATTTAAACTATATTAAAATTTGCCGGAGAGTAGATATCAAATATTCGAGATGATAATAAATTCATATTAAGAATAATATTAAGAATAAAAACTAAATCGGCGGACCCTAAAAGTAATATGTATTGACCTTACCAAGATGTAGACTAGTGGGGTTTTATTATAGAAACAATTAATTGTTTAACAACAACAAGTGGACAAGTGGTTGCTTCATGGGTTTGTTAAAACTTATAAATGCATGGAATCCTAGATTCAAAGCTTAATCCCGGTATTTCGGATAAATATAAGAATATGTAACATCGGAAAATAACGGGTGACGGTTTTATGAAAAATATCGGTGCGTATAATCATTAGAGTATGATCATTAGAATTAGAGTTTAGTTTCGATGACCCGGGAAAGTACGGATGCGTAAGACGGAAATAAGGACTATGTCACAGTATTATTAAGATATATGAATACTTACAATTGTCGAGCTAGAGTCTAATTCCGGTATCTCGAGGAATATAAATTTGAAGAAAAGAAAATAATGTCCAGTTTCGGTTTGATTAAAGTATATAGGTACACCGTGTAGTTGCAGAGGCTGGATACTAAGCCCCAGCTACGGAAACTTATAAGCGCGTAATGGCAGGATCAAAGGTTAGGTCGCGAACTATAGTTAATTAGGGGCCTGTGAATCGTATGCGCGTGCAAGGCAAGTGTCCGCAATCCTTAGGTATAAAGTGAGGTACATAAAGTGAAACTACGATGCACTGGAATGGATATAATCGGCGGCAGATGGGTAAGTCATGTCATCCTCTTTCCGTTTGAGATTATAACGATATATAAAGGTGGCGCACGATTAAGAAGAATGGTCTCGGGTTCGACACCCCAGACAGAGACGGAAGAAGCGCCGACAGTGAAAGCTAACCCCTGTACCGTAAACTTTACATGTGTTTATCCACAGGTGTTTGCATATTGAATCCGTACTGACCATAATAGGGGCGAATTAATTTGCCAAACTAACCCTTCTCTGCATGTGTGTGAACTCCCAGGGATCGGGCGGCTCGTGTGCTCGACGCCGAACTTATTTATTTACTTCTATTTATTTATTTAAGTGATTGAGTGATTGGATAATTAATTAATTAATTAGGTATTTATTTGTCTATTCATATATATATATATTTATTTGTTTATTTTTCATTCAGTCATTCATTCATTTATTTATTCATCTATTTATAAATTATTTATTTATCTATTTATTTATTTAATTGATTGATTGATTGATTAGTTAGTTAATTATATATTTATTTATTCATTTATTTGTTTGATTGACTGATTTATTAATTAATTAATAATATATTTATTTATTTATTATTTATTCATTTGTTTAATTACTTATTAATTTATTAATTGATTAATTAATTAATTAATTAATTTATTTATTTATTTATTTATTTATTTATCAATTTATTTATTTATATATTTATTTATTTACGTACTCATACGTCTGTGCATCGTCGGGGGGGGGGGGATAGTCAGATCAGCATCGCCACCATCATCACCGAATGCCGTGTCCCAACTATATACCACGCGCCAAATTACATCACCGTCACTGAACGCCGCGTTCCGATTACACACTACTCGCTATGTTACGTCGTCGCCACCGATCGCCGCGTTCCAGTTATATATCGTCAGGAGACGTTCCCATAGCATCATCATCATCATCATCGTTAGCAGTGTCCCAGTTATATATAGTCAGGAGGCGTTTCGATAGCATCATCATCATCATCACCATTAGCGGTGGTTCAGCTATATACCGTCAGGAGGCGTTTCGATAGCATCATCAACATCATCATCATTAGCAGTGTCCCAGTTGTATATCGTCGGGAGACGTTTCAATAGTATCATCATCATCATCTTCATTAGCGGTGTTCCAGTCATATATAGTCAGGAGGCGTTCCGATAGTATCATCATCATCATTAGCAGTGTTCCAGATATATATCGTCGGGAGGCGTTGCGATAGTATCATCATCATCATCATCATCACTAGCGGTGGTTCAGCTTTATATCGTCAGGAGGCGTTTCGGTAGTAGCATCAACATCATCATCATTAGCAGTGTCCCAGTTATATATTGTCAGAAGACGTTTCAATAGCATCATCATCATCTTCATCATTAGCGGTGTTTCGGCTATATATAGTCAGGAGACGTTTCGATAGTATCATCAACATCATCATCATTAGCAGTGTCCCAGTTATATATTGTCAGGAGACGTTTCAATAGCATCATCATCATCACCATCATTAGCAGTGTCCCAGTTGTATATAGTCAGGAGGCGTTTCGATAGTATCATCATCAACATCATCATTAGCAGTGTCCCAGTTATATATCGTCAGGAGGCGTTTCGATAGTAGCGGTGTCCCAGTTATATATATAGTCAGGGGCGTTTCGATAGTATCATCATCATCATCATTAGCGGTGTTTCAGCTATATATCGTCAGGAGTCGTTACGATAGTATCATCATCATCATTAGCGGTGTTTCGGCTATATATAGTCAGGAGACGTTACGATAGTATCATCATCATCATCATCATCACTAGCGGTGGTTCAGCTATATATCGTCAGGAGGCGTTTCGATAGTATCATCAACATCATCATCATTAGCAGTGTCCCAGTTATATATCGTCAGGAGACGTTCCAATAGTATCATCATCATCATCATCATTAGCGGTGTCCCAGTCATATATAGTCAGGAGGCGTTCCGATAGTATCATCATCATCATTAGCGGTGTCTCAGATATATATCGTCAGGAAACGTTACGATAGTATCATCATCATCATCATCATCACTAGCGGTGGTTCAGCTAAATATCATCAGGTGACGTTTCGATAGTGACAACATCATCTTCATCAGTGATGGCAGGGTTCCAGTTACACATCAGTCGGAGATAATTAGGCAGATCCCATCATCATCGATGGCAGGATTCTAGCTGTACACCATTTGGAGAAAATACACCGACATCCCTGGCCAGGGGCTAGGCATATCCCTACTGTCCAGATCCACCTTTCCATCTACTAATACGAGGGGTCATGGCCTCGTGAAACCACATGGCAACCAACCATTACAAGTATTTATTTATGTATTGTATATGTAAGTATATGTATGTATATTATATTTTATTAGTATGTATCTATTCGTACGTAGTGTATGAGGGGGCTCTTCACGGGTGGCACAACACCCGTGCGGATGTCTTCCCTCGTCTGGAATGGATTGAACGTATTGATGCATACCAGATTATAATAAGTACTACCTGGGAGGGTGATTGCAGTCACTGTAGTGTCGCGAATGGCCAATGGGCTGCAGTTGCTCACAGGCGAGGGTTGGGGAGCCTAGGAAACTCCCCCTCCCCACTCGCATATTTTTGACTTGACAGGTGGCCCGGGACCATCTTTACAGTAGCTTCAGTATATATACCGTAGTTTAACTTAGTTTAACCTGGAGGAGTTGGAATTCGGGGGGCAAACTGGCTCTGAGCCCGGACGCCAGACACTGACGCGAGGGATGGTGCGGTACTTTGCACAGAAGAGGCCCAACATGAAAAGGCGCATCCAGGCTCAGGTCAACGTATCCGGAACTCGTGTCGGGAGAAGGAAGATGGGATCAGTCACCGATGAGCCTTTGGGTATGGAGGGGCCGAATTTAAAGCAACCACATTTTCCGCGTACACATACATTTACACATAATAATAATAATAATAATTGGATAATTTGTATAGCGCCGTTTTCGCGAAATACTCACCTCAAGGGCGCTTAAACAAAAGCGGCCTTCTACAAACCCCTTATCCATTAGAACCCAACGTACCACTAGAATGAGACATAGGGCCAGATACAGGTGACGGAACTTAGGCCGGCTAGTAAATAAACGTAACAATGTAATTGATATAAAGATAATGCAGAGTAAATATAAAAGATCGTAAGGAATAAGCACAGCGAGATAACGGCGGAAGATAAAATTATTAATCAGCGAGGGCGTCGAAGACGGAATCATCCATAGGAGCGGCTACGAAGGACTCGAGGGCTTTCAGGGGATCTATGTACTCTATATGTGCATGCGCATGTGATAACGGCACGTTACTAACCTTTCCAGTGGATGGCGGTCGATCCCATACAGGTAGGACAATGGGGGATCGAGCGGAGAGGGCGTGGGAGCAGAGGATCGCGCACTCTGGAAGCGCAGCTACACCAGATGCAGTGGTTTCAGTCCGTAGGAATGATAGGTAAATAATATAGGGCCACGGAACATAGTATGTTTAGCAATTGCACCGTAGGGCTTAATTGACGTGCTAGGTAGTTTTGTTTGCGTTTTCCATGAACATTCACGAACTTCATACCCCAGTATTTAATTTAAGTTTAGCTTGCGTTAGGGTTACCACTAAACCAATTCATCCCCTATAGTTCGAAACAAAAAATTACACAACGTGAACTGGGGAGGTCTTGAATAAAGCGAGGGTGTTCGGAAATACTACGTTAAAAACCGTAGAGCCTTCACCCGACGTAGATAGATAGCTTGTTTGCCTCTAACAAGGCGTAAACTCAGTTAGGAGTAGGATCGAGCTGAAAGGTGAAGAAGAGGAGCCATCACAAGTTAAGTATCGATTAATTAAGTATCGAAACCGGTAGGCGTTTAAACATATTCAGTGTGGTTTATTATAAAAAGTTTGTTAGTTTTCTTTAATTAATAATCAAATGTTTTTATCTGAATAACGCTGAAAGATTTGTAAACACAGGTAATCGTATGGTATTTGTCGTAAAAATGATTCTGACTAGCTAGTAGTTGCAGTCACGAAATCGAGTAGCGCTAAATAACTAAATAAAATATTAAAACAAATGAATTACTGAGTGAACTTGAGAGAGACTAAGTAATTCGAGAGGATGTGGGATAAAGCATTAAGAATGCATTAAGTGATGACAATGCATTCATAAGACTTTGTTAGGTTGCTTCACTCTGCAAGTAATCCAGTTTCAAGTCCAGAGAATAAGTAAACTCTTAAATTGCTTTTGGTGAATTACATTTAACTGGACTTTTTCTGTTCCCAGACATATCCGTCCACTTTTTTCAACTAAAAGGAAGAACTGTTTTCAACATATTGCTTATGCTTGTCTTTTATTATGAAAATTTGGCAGATGGTTGTATAGTATTATAAATCACATCGGTGTCACCAGTGTGGTGGATATGATTTTTCTGTAATGCGTGTATTCGCGAAGGAATCAGCGTGTGATTGTGCACATCTGCCCATACACAATCAGCCTGATGCATGTTGAGTGAACGCGGAAGACGTGTGTTTTGTGTGAAGGTGTATGACAAGCTGAGCGGGATGTGATACAGGATGAATAGAAAGAAGAACACACAATTAACTCGTTGATTTATTGAAGACACAAAACTTTACATGTTGGAGAATGCGTTGTACAACAATATACGGAGGGCGAGTTTGAGCATGGTATCGCGGGCGCCGGTCGGTGAGAAAATAGCTTGGTACTTTGCCGGCACATCGGGCTTCTCGTTGGGCGGTACCTCTCGAGCGCGATTGGTCCATTTGTCATGCTCAAGAGACTAGAGTCCGGGCAGGTCTGGCTCTTCCTCAAAAATATATCAATTTTTTATATACATTACCTCTATCCTGAGAATAATCAAATTATTTTACAAATTTTGGAAACAAGTCAAGTCTCTTTCATTAGTATGCACCACATTTTACGAGTAATATTTATATCCGCCGGTGACATAAATGCACCCCTGATTTATGAGGTTCAGATAGAATTCTGGGGAAAATCTGAAATCATTAAAAAATTTGATATTTATTAAATTGATATTATTATGTACAATTTTCGTAAAGTACTTGAATATTTATATGGCCGACCAGGTTCTGCACACCTTACTTGGTATAAACGCATCATCATCATTATTATTAATAATCCACGTCAGAACTTCTGATATTTCGTTATTTAGTTGCATAATTTTATTGAAAATTTTCTGTTTTCAATAGGGTTTCTGAAAAACTTTGTCTTTCTGATGTTGCGGTTTTCGGTTTTCAATTATTGAAAACCGCGCTTAACCGTTTTTCTCTTAACTTGAGAAAAAGTGTATATTAAGACTGAAATTAAAAAAAAAACAAAAGACACGTTCTAAAATAAAATATTTTAACCATTTTTATTTGACCAATTAAAAAAAACCATGAAATTATTTTTTATTTGAACTTAAATAATAAATAAGAAGCACCTAACTATTCAAATGTTTATAATTTATTTGAGACTGCAATTTCAAACAAAAATTGGCACTTAAGGAAAAAATCCTTTCAGCTTATGAGAGCGCTCAATGAAATATATCGAATTTTTTCGTCCTACGCAAGTTATTTTAAAAAGAGCAAATTCCTGCTTCATCTGTATCGCTTGATTTTTTTGGAATCATTATGGCTTCATAAAACGCTTCTTTTACTTCTTCCTTAAGTGAATGTTTTTTTTTCCTAATGGTTCTACATTCACACATGAGATATTTTTCTTCTCATCTTCATCAACACGTTCCAATAGATTTGTTGCGAAGGTTAAAACAGATTTTGTCTGAATTTTAGAAGGATCGAGTAAGCACATTGAATTATTATTTTCAAGATCATTCAATCATGTTTGAAATTTTTTAATTACGAAATTAAGAACATTGTGAGCAGTAAAAATGTAACTATCATTTTGACTAAGAACTTTAACTGCAGCATTTACAGGAAATAATGTACCACTTGATATTGACAATATTTAAAAAATATTTTTTTAAATTAATTTTAATTCAATCAATTCTTTTAATGTATCTTTTATATGAACTTTAAACAATATTTTTTTTTCTTAAATTGGTTCAACTAAGCCTCATCTGGTTTTTGGATTCAATGCCCATTCAATTCCTTTCCTAAAATTGACTTTACTTTAATTTAATGTACTGGCGATGTTCTGAAGAATTTTACAATATTTCTTACTATGTATATATAGTTTCTTGAATTAGAATCTTTTTAAAATAATAATCGTCATTACCAGCATGATCGTTATCATAATTGTCATAATTTTCTAAAAACCACGGTCTTTGAGGGAGTTTTCGGTTGTAGGTAAATTTTGAATACATTTTTAAGGATTTTAATTTTAAATAAATTTTTAAGGATTTTGGGTTGGATATTTTCGTTTCAGGAACCCTAATTCTAACACATCGTACCTACGTAATATTTTCTCATTAGAATTATTCGAATATCTCGAATTATTTTTTCAATAAAAAAATCTCTGGTATGTGCGGTATAGTGTTAATCGTTATATGATTTATATGTATATACTAGCTGTGCCGGGCCACACATTTCTGTGTTGCAGTCTAGTTAAATGGAAAAGAAAGAAAAGAGAAAGCACACGTTTAATTATACAATGCTTGTATTCAATTTTGCTGCTTAAAAAAAAGCATGTTTTACCTGTCACAGATGTGACATCTGTATAATAGTAGTAGTATAAAAACGTAGTAGGTATATAAAAACATGCGCCTATTCGAATACAGCACTGTGTTAAAGTCAATCTGTGAAGAACTTTCGGAGATTTAAGATTTTGAACAAACGAATACTTACATTTTTATATATTGATAGCTGTTCATACCCGACGTTGCTCGGGTTAAGAAGTTAGTTAAAAATAAATTTGTGGTGACACACAAAGATTTCATTGTTTCGCAAAATCCCTAATAAAAAAGGATCCATTTAATCTAGGCTGGGATGTATGGGATGTCGAGGAAGGAATTGTGACCTACGTATTCCGCCGTGACCTAAAGAATAAGAATGCAAAATTTATATTAGATCGGCCATACGGTGTAGATTTATATAGAAAATATAATACAGGAGGGGGTGGGGTAAAGGGGAGGGGGAAAAGTCGCCTTTGTTACCTGCCAGGTAATAAAAAATAAGTTTGCATTTTTGAGTCCGCTCGGTCAAATGGTACAGATTTGCATTGAAAATAGATCAGGAGGAGGGAAGGGGGTAAAAAGGAAGGGAGGAAATGTCACCTGTGTTAACCGCCGGGTCCTAAAGCATTAGTATGCAAAATTTGAGTCCGATCGGTCGAACAGTATACATTTGCATTGAAAATATATCAGGGGAGGGGAAAGGGTAAAAGTGGAGGGGAGAAGTGTCACCTATGTTTCCCGTCAGGTCCTAGAAAATAAGTTACCAAATTTTGAGTCCGATTGTTTGAGCGGTATAAAATTGCATTTTAAATATATCATGGGTGGGGTAGGGGTAAAGGGGGAGGAGATAATGTCACTTATGTTATCCGCCCGGTCCAAAAGAATATGTATGCAAAATTTGAATCAGATCAAGCAAACCGTACAGATTTGCATCGAAAATATGTCAGGGGATGGGGGAGGGGAGTAAACGTGCCTATGTTATCCGCCGGGTTCTAAAGAATAAGTCTGCAGTATTTGGGTCAGATCGGATAAACGGTGTAGATTTGTATAGAGACAGACAGACAGACAGACAGACAGACAGACAGACAGACAGACAGACAGACAGACAGACAGACAGACAGACAGACAGACAGACAGACAGACAGACAGACAGACATGGAGTTTTATAGGTATAGATAGCGTGTGTTGTTTTTACGTCCAATAGATGGCGCTGTTACAAAAAACGCTTATTATTATTGGTATCGTTATAAATGTTTTGTCCGAATTAGAGAACCGAAAAGTTCATTTTATATATTAACAATTTTGGTGCATACTTCTTACTGTGTTTCTACAATGAATCCACATTATTTTAGATTTGTGGAAGTACATTATATTTGTGTTTAATATTGTTACGCAATATTAATGGTTGTCATGATGATATGAACGATAAGCTCAGAAGTATAAAAATTGAAAATGAATCATAGACAGTATACATTAATAAATGTCCTTTATTTTGAAATATCTGCAGTTTTTTATCAGTTCAAACGTCTTATTTAAGCAAAGACAACCGAATGTAATCAAAAAATTTAATTCGGAAAATGTTAGGTACCTACCTATATCTAAATATTTATCAATATTGAAAGGGTAGGTACCGGCCCCCTTTTTTCAAGTAATTTGTACGAATTCGAAGGGAACGTTGGCGTTGTGCCAAAATTTCAAAACAATAGTTGCAGAACTTTAGGAGATTTAAGATTTGGACAGTCAAACAATTACATTTTTATATTAAATAAATAGTAGGTATAAAAAAGTAGGTATATAAAAAGACCTCGTATTCAAATGCAACATTGTGCCAAAACTTCAAAGCAAGCGGTGAAGAACTTTCAGAGATTAGCGATTTTGTAAAAAAGAACATTTACATTTTTATTTATATAGATAGATTTATAAACAGTTATGTTGAATAAATAAACATATGTACATACTCGTATATCTTTACCTTAGAAAAAAGTTTGATTGTATAATTTGGGAGAGTGATTATTTCATTTAATATTAAGTATGCACTTATGATTTCTAGATGGGAGTGTGGTGGTCCAGAGCTGTCGCGACTAGCCGCACGCATTGAGCGATACCACCAATCAAGGGCTGAATGCGGCTAACCCAGGCCCGGTCGCCAATAGGTGTAATCAATCTGTCGCCGGCCGCCGTAGCAATTGCAAGTGATATTTCTGTACCCAACACCGTCTCTGTAAATTGTTGCCAATAAAACATCACAGTAATCCGTAAGAATTTGCGCCCTGAATAATTTTTCTTTATAATCCTTAATAAAATACACTACAATTTTAAATACATAAAATTAAATCACCATGTTCATTGTAATATTTCTTTTAAATTTTCTATATTTTTTGTCCCGTTTCGTTTTTAAGTCTGTCAGTTAGTTTATAAAATAGTTTTGAAATCACGCACTGTTTGTTCCGGTGTGCGTAAAATTTTTAATTTATTTTTTTATTCGTCCTTTGTCGTGTCATATTTCTGTGTTTAAATCTGTCCTTTCTTCACATTCTTCTAACGAAATTGTTTTTTTACCGGCAATATTTGATACATTTAAAATAGATTGTTAGGCTGGTTTTACATGATTATTTTTATTTACGATTATTTTAATTATTCTTTATTGTAGTCGTTCTGCTGTCTCAATAATATATGTTAAAAATGTTAGTCTGTAACTGCTTAAGCCATAGTTTATTATTAAGTGTCCATTACTATAGTCTTAACAAAATAGTGTATGTCTTGGAATATAGTCTTTAAAATAAAATAAAATACCTAATACTAATTCATAAAAAAAGGATCGTACCACATATGAAAAAGAAGCGTACGTAGCATTACCGAACATTTGTGCTCACATGAGCTGGCTGTGTCGCTGACAATTTGCCTTGAGGTCGCGCCACCTATGTACACTCTAGTCTAATTTTCAAGGGTGTATGCTGATTCACACTATTATTTTTTATAACAATCTTAAACCACCCCTAGGTACTTCATAGTCCGTGGTTATTTTCAGGAGAAAACAATGGACGATAGTCGTAAATTCACAAAAAAATAATGATGAAGTTAATTAATTAATGTTATTTAAATGAAGGTACAACTTAATCAAAAAAGCTGTAAAACTGATATTTTATTCAACTTGAATCCTTTTTTCTGTACAGACCATACCCTGTGGCGAGAATTTGTTATAGAAAGGAAAGTGTTAGAAATACTTGGATGGTTTTAAACAATGAAACTGTTTTTACTTTGTGTGGGTACATCACACGATCCATCTGCCTGCTCCTTGAAATAAATTATATCTGTCCTTTCCTCCCCATTCCTGATTCCTTAAGTTTTTATTTCTAAATATTAATATATTACTTGTTCATTCTGTGGAAACTTGTAATATGATCTTTGTTACTATTTAATATTCACGTGTAAGCTGATTTTTTTTTTGGATTTTTAGTTTCCCGTACATAAATAAATCCATTGAAAACTTCAATTTTAATAATATTAAAAAATATATTTCATTAAATGTAGCATCCATTCAAAATTACAAAAAATTTGGGACATTTTTTTTGTATATATTACGTAGTTGTAGTGTAGACAGAAAGAAAACAACAGAATAAAAAAACAGAGTAGACAGAAAAAAATATTTTTTCGGTGATGTGTCAAGAGACGTCTTCCTAGAAATAGACTGCACACTATTATACGGAATGTTCTTTATACGTGTGTGTATTTGTGTGCGACTTTTTTAGCTATCGAAATAATACATATTACGTGACGTGACGCGGCGCGGGCAGGCTCCGCGGCTGTTAGGCCGCCATTTAAATATATCCCGGGCCAGCCGGCGCGGGCGGCTGTCACGGGTGCATTAGCCCCGCCCGGAGGAAAGGATCAGCGGAGAGAAATAAAGGAAATTAAAGTGACGGGGATTTACCTGCCACTCAAATACTCGTAGGGAGTGTTTGTATTTTTTCCCCCTTTAATGTTTTTGACAACAAAACGAACGAAAACAATGGAGCCTTTTTTATACAGTGAATAAGTAAGTGATTACTTCGTAGCGAGGAGGCGTTAAATATGAACCATTTGACTTTTTTTCTAAATGATATTCTCGGATAATATTAAAGTATTGACTACATTAATCATAATTAAGATGTAGGCCTTCTTTTACCCGACTACGTGACGCGAAAGAGAATAATGTGTTTATCAGCCTATGGATGTATGTTTGTTCCTTTGTGGCAATTTAGAGATCAAACGCGTGGGCCGATTTTGATGATTCTTACGTCAATTGTTTTTTTTAATCTTATAAGTGTCACAAAACACATCTCAGTAAAGTGTGATAAAGAAAAAAATGAATGTCAAGGAACTATGTTAAATACTTATAATAAAACTGTGATAACTTTATTATATGATCGCGAAATAGGTCTTTTTAATGTGAAAAATAATATAATTGTATGTAATTATATATGACAAACCCAGAATTTTACTGCTATGAAAGATAATTTTAACGATTGAGTGAGAAATGACCTAATTAGGAATAAATAAATAATAAAAAATTACTTTAATATAATCCTAAATAAAAAATGTAAAATAAAAAAAAGTTAATCTATAAATCAAAAAGCCCGACTGCGTAAAAGTAAACTTAAAATAAAAACCGAGAAGAAAAAAACAAGTTCAGTAGTCTGGAATTCTGTTAAGTAATATTGAATAACTACACTGAGAGTTTCATTATCGATACACACATAAAACAACTAATAAATTCTAATGCGGGACATAGCATTTAACAGTCTGGACCTATTATTGCGAAGATTCGATCCGGTTTAGATTTTTAATGGGTCCCCATTGTTCAAGTCGCAATCTCCCGCATTAGAATTAATTATTTGTTTCATGGGTGTATCGATCATGAAACTAATTCAATGGTGTAGATTTTATTTAAAGTTCACTTTTTATGCAGCCGGCCTTTTTGTTTTTTTTTTATGCATACAAATTATATACAGTAGTGAGTACAAAAATAAACTTATAAATTTCATTTTTCAAATAATTGAGATTGAGATGCTACGGCCACCCGATCACAATGTTAACCAGGCGATCGCCCTAGATCTTTCCCGAATTACATTTAATGGAAGACCAACAAACTCATAGGTGGAGAAAAGGGATAGCCAAATGCAGAGACATGGATTGGGTGACGTTATCCAAGAGAGAAGAACCTACAACCTAAAGATGAAGAGAACTTATCCCAACAGTCATGACGAAAATGAGTTGGGATGAAGCCACAGAAAAGAAAAAAAATTCAAATGCTAACATTAAATTATTATGTCAGAGTCAGTAAGGGTAACTTCCCGACAGCCAATTGCCCAAAAGCCAACTGCCCGACAGCCCAACCACCCGATATTTTTATTTTCAATTAAAATTTGTGTTTGCTTTTTTTTTGCAAAAATATGTACAAATTCTTCCCCTGTTAAAAACATCTAAATGTAGTTGAAGAATATATTTTTTAGTGGGTTAACTAGAAATTTCATACCATTCATTCATTTCATACCATTTATAGAAATTGCTTTGAAATTTGCTTTTAATTTAAAATGTAATTTAGGTTTCAAACTACTTTACTTTACTTTACTAAACGAATGAAATGAATTATTTATAATTTTTTAAGCGAACCATTAGGAAAATTTTTCCTCTAAATTCTGTTTTAATTTAAATGTATCAGTTTCATAACAGTTGAAGAACTGATGCAATTTTTCGGAAACGTGTACAAATATGTATATTGTAATTGAAACATTTTTTCTGGAACTCGGTTTGTCGAGCATTCGGCAGGCGGGAAATCGGCTGTCGAGTAGTTGGCTTCTATGGCGGTTGGCTTGTCGGGCAGGTGGCTTTTCGGGCAGTTGGTTTGTCGGGCAGTTGGCTTATTGGAGAGTTATATAGTTTTCGGGCAGTGGTCTGGCACCCGTAATGAAGAATACGATCACTTTGGACATCGATTTGTTCCGTATCTCTGAGAGGGTTTTTCGAAGCAGGAAAATATATAAAATTATAAATCCTTGGGATGGAGCTGTTATATCCTAGACGCAGAAAGTGATTATTAATTAAAGTGACTTGGACAAGTCTTAGCCGCACGTCTTATCGTGGACACACACCAGAGAAGCGACTACGGGGATGCGTCTTTCTGGCAACTCTCGAAGGGAGGAGGCCCCAGATTATGTTGGACCAAACAAAAGAAATGCTTACATGAAGAAAGATCGGGCCTTGACTGGTCAACTAGTACCAAAGCTTCGCTAAATGGGAGAAAATGAAATTGCAATGCCAAGTCTTTGGGATTCCGATTCTCCTATAAAAAGCGATAAAGACAATGACGATGATGAAGATTTTAAGATAAAACGCTGTATTGCCTCAAATAGAATTTATTTAAAATATATTATTTTCCGCATCTCGGCTGGGATTTCAAAAGGAAGTATGTCAAAGGGATTTAATGATTTGGAAATATCCGTGGACGAATTTCGGCGGTACATTTGTAGCGTTCACGCCTCTGGTGATGGAATATTATTGGTTGCTATAAAATATATTTTTCTTTGAAGTCCTAACAAAATTTTACACTTTTTTATACGTCGTTTTTAAATTTTTTTATGTGGCAATCGCGACTGATTAATTTATTGTTAAAAAATAAATTAGTAAAGTCATATTAAAAATAAATGAAGGCCTTAGAGCGAGGGGATTTTTGGACAAATTTTTTTATTTTATTAATTTAAAAATCTTTAATAATATTTTTTTGCTTTAAATCTACAAATACATTAATTTAATGTTACTAGCCTTATAATATCTTTTAAAATGTCAACCGTTTATCTGGATAATGATAAAATGTAGTATTTATATTTTATGACGTGCCCAAAATCAGGATTTTGGTAAAAATTTCACCTTACAGGCGAGTGACAGAATAAATGGAAAAACAATTATTCAAAACTTAATAATTCAGTTTTATGAAAATGACAAATGATGCATTATTGTTACAAGCCACGATATTTTTGCGCTAATGTTCACATAAATCAGACACCATTTTACACTTTTTATCATAATGCGGATACCTTAATCATAGATACATCAGTTACTTATATAAAACATGGGCACAGATTTTATTCTTTCTGTGTTTCTCAAACTCATTATTTATACATCGTTAAACACATTACCGTAACTCTGTGAAAGAAGAGAAAAGTTTGGCTTTACAGATCAAATTCTATATGGTTTTTTTCTTACCAGATCAAAATTAATAATAGCTGGCGATAATTTGCAAAACATCCGCAAAATACGAGTATTATATTGTGTACACAGATTATAAAATTGTACAGAGATGATCTAAGCCCCTTCTTTAGGTGAGAGGGTTGGGTCATAGCGTAAGTATGTCATCCCTTCCTTAATCTCATCTAGTAAACAAAAAGTATTTTTACTCCCTTTCTTTTAATTCGTGCCGTCTGCTTGCTTGCTTGACGAAAAAAAATTGGATCGATTTTCCCGTGATCAAATCGCGCTGAAACTTTGCAAGCAGACTCATGGCGACAATCAAAAAGATCTATCAAATTTTTGTTAAAAAAATGAATAATTGTTGTATAATTTTGTAATTTTTCAAATTTTTAATGCTTTTTTCATATAAATCAGTAAGTTGTATGGAGATTTCGACGCATATAGTAGACACGAAACCAGAAAATGAGATAGAGAGTATTGTAAAAACTTGGTTTTTATGGGTTACATTTTTTATAATGAAAATAGTTGTTTATTTTAAATTTCGTTCCAAAGCGAGACTCTTGAAGTAAAAATATTTTTTATAATAAAGCACTAACTAATTTAACTAAGACATATTTTTAAAGAGTATTTAGTTTGATTTTTTAATAATTGTTTCAAAATTTAAAACTTAACAAAATATTTTGTTAAGTTCGCTGTAATTTTTTTAAACAAGTCAAACGTATTGGAACCAGCCTTGTAACTGGACCATATACCAAGAAATTTACGTTTGTTCATGTCTATATATTTTTAGTCTATAATATACCTATATATAAGTTTTGTACAGTTTATTATATTTATTAAATCCCAGCACATCGTTATGAAAAATATCCGTACGCATCCATAAGGGAAACAAGTGTTATCGTAAGGAATTAGCTAATTTTAAGCATTTAAAATAAGAAAAATGGCTTTAATAGTGATATATTATTATCTCATTTGAGATTGAACATTATATTCTAACAAAAGAACTTACCCATCAGGTCCCATCCATCACGTCTTTAATGTTTAGCTCTTTTCGTTAAAGTAACGAAAGAGATAAAAATAATAATATTTAAAATTTCAATGTTTGTTATTATTATGACTGAAATGAAAGAATAATCTCTTTATTCTTACTAAAAATTGTATATTGTGTTGCAGCTTACATCTAACAAAAGTAGCTAACGTATCGATATTACATCGGATTAAATACTAAAATTAAGATTATTTCACACAATGTTAGATTCATCAATTTCACCCATGATCGATCACACATCTATCAAATTTGGAAATATTTGGAAGTTCGTCACTTATGATGATCACTTTAGCCAGAGTCACGACAGGTCGCAAGTCCTAACACCCAAAAAAAAGACCTCTAAACATACATTCCATATAAATACCATGATGATCTCTCTAGGGTCAAAATCCATTGTTTTTATTTAGATGTCATTGGTTTCTAGTAGTTATTTGTGAGCGCAAACTTGTTTTTAAAGTTAGGTAAAATATGAATTTTCGTAGATACGAAAATATTTCATGTTTATAAACTTCATAAACTTGTGTTTCTGCATGGTAAGGGAAGGGTGTATATAACGTAGATTGCAGTTATTATGATATGTTTCAATTACAACGAATCATAATAATAACCCCTTGTTTAAAATTCAAAGCATCGCTCATTCATAATTCATTATCTGATATTATGTTCTGCAGATTGCATAGTTAATTAAATTCGAGAGATTTGTGCAAATTTAGACTGATACAGGTATAACTGTACCAGGGGCGTGTATTGGGAACAAGAAACATGACTTTTATTTAAACAAACATTTGGAAAAAATCGAAATTAAATATTTATCTGACAGAATATTATGAAATACTAAAATCTGAATAATATGTTTATGCTTAGGAAAAAGTCATACTTCGTGTTCTCACTGCACGCCCCTGAACTAAACCATATTTAATGATGTATAAACAGTGATGACGGCAAAAAATTAGTTTAAAAAATAGGTAGGGAGTTAAGTTTTTATCGCCTAATAATGTTCCTGACGACTACAGTTTCAAATGATTCGTTCTTCCCTCTGTTTGGGTTGCTTTAAGTCTGTGGATGAGTTAGGCAATGCAGTTTAGTTAAACCATTTAACCACTCGCTTGCCCCTGTTTAAAATACTGGACTTTTGCAGAGATCCCTTAAGCAATAGGATTATTTCACATTTTACAAATATCTATGAAAATATATGAAATAGATTCAGAAAAATAAATTATATTTTGTAACTCAGTACGGATGGTGTTGGATAATGTTTTCATTCATAATTTTTATAATAAAAATCTAAAAAAATACGATTCTATTAAAATGCGATACGATTGGTCGTGACGTTGCAAGAATTTTAGATAAACCATTTTTGATCTATGGTGTTTGTTACTGTAAGTTGTTTATTTTCTATGGTCACTGTTCGTCTTCGCTTTGTTTATACTAGTGTTTGCATGGTTTTTATATAGATTTTGCCATGTTTGTGATCTATTTTAATAAAATAACTATCTAAGAATACATTTAAAATGATGGAAGATGGATTTTTACTAGGAAATCCGATGATTTACCGAAAATTGATGCTTTAATGATGGATTCATTTTTCAGTTTTCAGGAATGAATTTCTACATTTGGGTACCATACAATATCTACAAAACCTTTTCCCTAACATTATGGACGCTCTATACAAAAATGCCTGTTTGTTTTGTAAAAAAATGAATAAACTTCTTAATACGTAAATGTACTACGACGTGTTAAACGTCAGATGACATAAAAATTCATGCCTAACGTCACTTACGAAAAAAAGCGTTTTGGCGGGAGTTTAATATCGTGATTTTCAAAATCGTTTTTTAATGTTAATATATGTATTAAAAAAATCTTTTTAATAAACGAATTTTCTGAACCAAAGTTAAGATTTTTCTGTTAAAAAAAAGTGAAATTACCAAATTATGTTCAAAAACGTGGAAATAAAAAAAACTTTTAATGTATTTAAAAGCTAAAAAAAACAACTGATCATGACAAAATAAACAAAAAAATTGTTCATTTTGTTTGTTTATTTATTACGAATAATTATTATCTTTTTGCATTTGCATTGAATATAATGTAATTACAGTAAATTCTTGATTATGCGTTGCGCGTCAGGCTGTTTGTTACGGGGCAATCCTGAGTATGTCAAAATGTGGGGCAAAAGAGTGGTTTTGCAGCTTCAAGATATGTTGTTAATCTAAGACATCTGAGTTGGAGCAGCAAAAAATAAAGCGTGGATTTTCAATATTTCCAAGAATTGTGAGTCAAGCGGTCCTGTGATCCGCTTCTTTTTCTTTTGATTCTGGAATTATATTTCCCTGAACTCCACACCTGGTGAAAACTTCACATGGACGGACTTCAACCCATTCTAATACATCTCACTTATTCATTCCTAACACCGAATCATATTTAAAAAAATATACCTTGGAGACATTTTAACCAATTACCTAATCGGACCAAGTATTTATGATATGGGGCTTACAATGATCAAATCAAAGCATGACAGATTAATAAAATAAAAAAGTAACCCATAAAAAACAAGTTTTACTATACTCCCTTTCTTTGTAAAATATAACAATAATTAAAGACGAATTAAAAGATATAACATAACACTAAACTTACAGAAATATAATATATTTCTGAAATGTCAGATGTTTTGAGATGTCAAGATTTTGATAGATTCAATTATCATCAATACCGTACCTTATGAATTTCCAGCGTCAAATGATTTAGTCGGAATCAGATTTGAGTAATGTAGAATTCTTCAAAACTAAGCAAAAATCTAAAAGAAATAAATTATTATTTGATTTTTTCCCAAAAAACCCAATTTTGCTGTTATCTGTGAACCAATTGTTTTGTAAATTTTAGAAATTCGTAGTGATGTACCTATTATATCGACGGAGTAATTCAAATTTAGAAAATATTCCGCGACGTTATCGGACCGCCGCGCCGTTGCTAATCAAACTTTTCTAATGATTCCAATTAGAAAAGTTTGAAGAAAAGAAAAGTTAAAAAACTTCTAATAATCCGTAATTATACTATAATTATTATTTTTTTAATGAAAATTTGATAGATCTTCTTGATTGTCGCCACGAGTCTACTTGCCAAGTTTCAGCTCGATTGGATCACGGGAAAAGGGTCAAAAATCGATCCAAAGTTTTTGTTGACGGTAAGCAAGCAGACGCCACGTTAATATAAAGGGAGTAAAAATAAAAATATTTTTCGATTCAAAGATTAAATTACCATGTCGCGATTCTTTTTTTATATTTGAATGGAAATGTTTTTCATGCTTGGACATAATTATTCTAAAAAAAATAAAGCTTTCAATAAATCACATTGATTATTTTTGATCCCACTGCATCGTCAGTTTATCAAAAGTCACTCTGATTTTTCCATATTTTTTTTTACGAAAAATCGCTTTTCAGGTTTTTTTAATAAAAATTTACGAATGTGATTTCTGCTATCACGTGTGTTAAGCTTTTTTCTTATAATAAACTACATTTTACCTTGAATATTTTTTTTAATCGCATCTCATACCTACGATAAGCAACAACGGTTACCTGCTATGGAATTACCAGACAAAAAATGTTAAATTTATATTAAATATAAACCAACATGATTCGTATAAATATTTTTTTTGAATTTATAGCAGTAATACGGTAGTTGATGTGTTATTATAATGTCGTCCTTAACGAAATACAGCCGGAGCAGCATTAGTAGGTACTCTTCTATAGGAATGAAATATTTTCATAATCTCCCAATGGAACCTACGGATTACACACTAGACAGGGATCGCGACAGAATGTAAACAACTGTGATGCAGGCGCATGCTTCATCCCTTAAATTTTAAACAGAAAACGGCAATTTAATCTTTATGACAAGAGAATTCGAGTCATTTTCCACTACCAACACTCCACTTATACAACACATTGATGTAAAACCTTTTTTTACATAAAATTATATTCAATAAAAACATTCTTATATTCAGAATATTTTGAGTATATACAAATTTTTCAACAACACAATACTGTGTTTTATCCTCAGGTGAACATCATTAATCAAGATATAATATAGATATCTAATAGAGAGGACGCTATTTTTTATATGGGAAAGTAGGTACGGAAGCCTATTTTTGGGTATTAATAGGGATAAAGACCTGAATTTTTTTTCATGAACACAATACTGGATTTTATCTCAAGGGAAACATCATCAATCAAGATATAATATAGATGTCTCAAAAAGACAAAGCTGTTTTTGTATGGTAAAGTGGGTATGGAAGTCAAATGGACAAAATTTTCAAGAACACAATACTGGATTTTACACAAGGGGAACATCATGAATATAGATTATTATAAATATTCCATAGAGTCGAAGCTATTTTTTTGTATGGGAAAATAGGTATGGAAGTCTATTTTTGGGTGTTTCTAAAGATTACGAGCTATCGTACGATTGGCTTAAGTGATCACTTTACACAATGTAACGTTTACAAATGCCTTTGCTTTTGTATCCCACATATATTGTAGTTAGGTAGTAAAAAATTAAAAAAAATATATTTTTACTGTATCCGGTTTAAAAATGGCAGCTATTTTTGTTTTAGGCCTCAAACCATTTTCCCCATTTGCAGGAACCAATAATTATCTAAATTATTTAGCACTGTTTTATTCTAGGCCTTTCAAATAAACTGAATTGTATTCTGTTGAGTCAGAGGCCTACTTACCAGGGGCATGCAGTGAGAACAAGAAGCATGACTTCTTCTAAGGAACTACTTTTTATAAAGAAATTAAAATAAGAGATATTCTATTCTCTAATATTCCCATCACAATAAAAAATATTATTCAGATTTAAATATTTCATAATATTTTGCGAGATAAATATTGTATTTCAATTTTTTTCCAAATATATGTCAAAATAAGCCATGCTTCTTGTTCTCACTGTTAACCACTTAGCTTGTATGTTTTTTCATGTATTATTTTTAATGTATAGCCAAATTAATTGAACTCGAATGAACAGAATTCAATTTTCGTAGAGTAGTTTCTTGAAGAAGGAACAGTTGGTCAAGCAACCAGTTATTTTTATTGTGAACCACTCAAAATAAATTGACCCCATTTTGAAATGAGCTCTAAAGAACTAGAATTCTTATGAACTAAATCGAAATATAATAAATACTTCCCTATATTTCTACTCAAATAATTACGATGATGTTAAAGAAATATTGCGAGTTTTTTCGAAAAATTTTAAATGCTCCCCAAAAGTATAGTAAAAAAAATATTAAAGAATTCATTCGGAAGAAAATTTTCTGCTCTTCCATAAAATTTGGCACATTTATTATTTAATTTAATTACTGGCCTTCAAAATGGAATGTTATGTACACAAAAGTGAACAACTTAGACATCTCGTTCTGTTCGCGTTCAATTAAGGAAACAAATCTGCCAAAGCGTTGCAAATTGCCACACCCTCCATATTCTACAGACCTCGCGCCGTCAGGTTACCACCTTTTTCAGTCGCTTTCGAACGATTTGCGCGGTGTTTCCTTCGATAAAGACATCGAATTGCGGACATGGTTGGACTCAAGTCAAGACCGTATGGTTTTATCGGCATCAAAAAACTTGTAGAACGTTAGCTAGAAGTAATTAAATAAAGTTGTGGAAATAATAAAAGGGAATACGTTATTGATTAAAAATATTTTTTTCGTTACATGCTCTGGTCCTCTTCATTTGAAAAAAAAGTAACCCATAAAAACCAAGTTTTTATTATACTCCCTTTCTTTGTAAAATATAACAACAATTAAAGACGAATAAAAACATATAACATAACACTAAACTAAAGTAATTTAATATATTTCTAAAATGTCAGATGTTTTGAGCTTTGATAAGATACTTCATGCTTTGAAGATTAAATTCTAAAAACATTAGTCAGTCAATTTAGATTTTCGACATTCGTAGTGAAGTACCTATTATGTATACCGACGGAGTAATTCAAATTTCGTTATCGGGCCGCCGTTGCTAATCAAACTTTTCCAATGATTCCAATTTGAAAAATCAATAAAACTTCTAAAAATCCGAAATTATACTATAATTATTAATTTTTTTTAACGAAAATTTGATAGATCTTCTTGATCGTCGCCACGAGTCTACTTGCCAAGTTTCAGCTCGATTGGATCACGGGAATAGGTTCAAAAATCGATCAAAAGTTTTTTTTGACGGCAAGCCGGCAAGCAAGCAAGCAGACGCCACGAATTAATATAAAGGGAGTAAAAAAACGGACGATACTAATGTTAATAAACCGAATAATATATAATAATATATTTTCGGATAAATATTAAATATTAATGGCGCATCGCTGTTTCGGTTAAGTTAATATCTGTATGTTATCTGTCCGCGCACCATTATTCATATATGGCTGTGTCCCAGCGTGACTGGCGAGGGAAATGGACCCGAATACCCAAAATAATTACGAGTACGAGTATACGAGCACACCAAAGCGCAACGCACGGAGTTAGAGCTTTATGATTACAACGGCTATATTTGGCGTTCGTATGTACGGCCGCCGGGAAACGATTCTGGTGTTCTTGGCACTGTAATTATAATTCTATGCGATTTGTGTTGATATAACATTATGATGGCGGGATGCTCGATCGTTAGAATGAATGCACTAAAAACAACAAACAAAACACAATACATCCATATATAAATGTTCCCCCATATTTCATAAGTTTATTATCTAATTTAAACGATAATACCTTTAAGTTTCATTATTGTTTTCTACGTATGTAGTTCTTGAATGTGTAGAATATTCTAACGACATATTAAAAGTCCGAATTCCTAGTAATATGTCACAAGACTATCGAAGGATCCAGAACGGCCTAAAGCAATCTAGGGTGATCTATAACATTCATTCCCAAACACTAGAATAATCTAAGAAGTTCGATAAAACCTGCGTTTGTAGGCGTAAAAAGCTGAACTACTGTGGTGTTTTGATAGTTCGATTGGTGCAAAGTCGGCAGCGAAGTAACGGCCAGGGTGGCCAGTCGTGAGATAATCGAAACGATAAATAAAAAGGGTGAAATAATCGAGCGTAATACCTAGGTGGCGAAATAAACCAGTGGGACTTCTATGTGCGAGAATCGAATATTCGACGAGCGATAAATAAATTTTACCCAGCGATAATAAAGTGTTCATAGGCGAGTTGATATATTGAGAAATTGGGTAAATTAAAAGATATTGTTAAATTTAAAATGACGTTGTACATTGAATAATGAATTAATAATTAATTAATAAATCGCTTAATAATTTCCAGTTTCTATTCCACCCGCAGCCACGACACGTGACAATATAAATATGGTAATTGGATTTAGTCGATGGAAGACGAAATGAAACACTATAAAAATATTAAACTATTATTGATTACACAAAGTCATTGGACACAAACATAACTAAAACACTATGATGTAATTTGCATTAATTTAATTCGCTAAAATATTTCTCGAGAATATTTCACTTGTATCTAGTATAGTGATAGACGTCGTTTGTATTGGCTAAGATTCGTACTAAAAAAGTCAACAGTCTAATTAACCCACTCTCGCGGTTTCGCTTCTGTAGTTTTGCTTCTGTCAAGCTACTTGTCGCGCACGCCCCGCGCATTTGTATAGTCCTAGACTTCTGAAAATTTCGTGAACACAGTCGTGTCTTCTATCGATTTCTATTGTATTCCAGAATCTTCTAGATTGTTCGAAAAACTTCGATATAGTGCAGTTTCTCTCGACTTAAGAATCTCGTGATAATATTATATTTTTTAGTTAGTATGAAATAAATCAACAGTCTCGTGGAATTCTGAAATTCTTGACCACAGTCGCCTCAGAATGCCATCCATCCCTTGACATCGCTGGTGTGGTCTACCTCTTACTGGTCCACACTTATTAGACGATTGATGACTCTAGACTTATATCTGTGTGCAAAAGGAACAACCAAATAAGTAAAAAAAATGCAGGTTTTCAAAAGAGACAAAACAAAATTTGGGAATCTCGTGTGTTGAAATGAAATATCTCTTAAAGTCTTTATTATTTTCATCTGATTTTTACACCAGTAAGTAGTTTAATGTTTTGTACAAAAACGTTGAGCCATGTTGACTAATGTCGTTATTTCTTGCTAATTTTTCAAATAATTAATTATGTCATTTGTCTTTTTACGAAAAATCAAAAATAGTCATTTCATTTTATTTTCTGACTCATATAATTTTTTCATGCTAACTCAAAACACGATTTAATTGACTCATTCGGTTGTTTTTTTCGCCCACAGATATAGACTATAGATAGATATAGACTATTGACATTCCAAATAGCGTATTTTAAGTCCTTATATCTTTTCCTTATTTGTTATCCTTTGTCTAGCCAGAAATTTCTTTGATATAATAATATATGCTTTAACTTTTTAGCACAACGCTAACGTCATGAATAATTTAATATACATAATTTAATTTAATCATACATATTTTCATTTATATTCATCGCGTGTTTAGCCATCATACCTTTTTAAACAAATAAGATTTTTTGGTCGTATATTCAGATTCCTATAAATTTTTGAATAATATGTAGGTTGAGAAAATTTTTACTGGAGAGCATGGCGTATGTAACTTGTTGGATTTTCCATTCGGAGTTATATTAGTCACAAAAATAATTTTATCATCACGTCTTCCTCGATACCCAGCCCATAACACTGCTGTTGCATGACATTCTAATACCTTTTGATGTTATTTTTAATGCTTAGATTTGATAAGAAAACAGAATTTTGAAAAATATGTTATATTTGATTTTGTATCAAAAACGTAATTATTTGTCATTAAATTTTTTTTTATGATGGATATATTACATGTCAGTCATGGCCAACAAATAAAATTTAACTTTGGATATTTTAATTATATTAAGCTTGTTCAAATTATCATTATCTCATACACGTTGGTTAATGTATTAAAATAATAACATAACTTTCTTGTTGCATACGAAACTCCGGTTATAAAAAAGAAAGAAATCTCTCTTTTAAAATTGTAGAACGCCATTATAAAAATGTACTTATGTAGGTGGAAAAGGGTGACATCATATTGTTGGAATCACGCAACCTGTGTGTATTCTTATGCCCTTCATTGTTTATATTCTAGTATTTTAATGAATTAATTGAGAATAATATATGTTCGTATATTAAATTCGGAAAAAATATTACAAACGGATTTCAAGAATTATCCCTTTTCAACCTTTTTATAAAAATGTTAGGTATTCATAAAACACGTAATTTAATCTTACTGTATATATTAAATCTACCTCTCTGTCAAAAGAGTCATCATGTAATATCATCAAACTTGATGACAAAGTTCATAACAATAATGTTACTGGGCGATTAGCTATTGTTATTGTTATATCTTTTCTGTAGCGTTTATATTTTACTGTCATTACTGTTGTGATCATTTTTTATGAGTTCCGCTGTTTCGTTTATAAAATTTATTGAATAATATTTGAGTTATGTAAATGTATTTTTAAATGTTCAGAGCATTAATATTTTGGTTAGATATAAATGTAAACAGGTAATTATATATAAATAACGTTGTTAATATATAAATTTATTGTTGGCCAATTCAATTTGAGGTTTCTGAACTAGACAATAAAGTAATTAACTAAAACAACGTGATACACAATAGCAGCATTCTTATCGACTAAACTCTGAAGGCAGTTGAAATGTTAGTATTATGTCGTGCTATGGATATGAAGGAGTAATAACAACCCTTTGATGTGTGTTGCAGCTTCTTAATTATATTTTCATTTTGTTTTTGTTTATACTCGATTATAAATCCAAGATTATTCATCCAAATTTATTCATTCAAGCTACTGTTAATTAAGTTCTTAAAATTTCGCTTAAAAAATGAGACAGTCATGAACAATAATCCAGGTTATCGTTACTGAATGATGTTTCATTGTAGAAACGGATCATTCTTAGAAGAGAGAAAATACCTAAATTGGTATTGTAAACCTGCTCTAAAATATGCTTGGAGATTTCATTGACCGTACAGGGATATTAAATTAAAATAAAATATTTGTGAAATTATTAAGGCAATTATTAATTAATTATTTAATATCTGGCAACATAATGTTAATATTTTTCATCTTTTCATAAAAGGAAAAACTTTTGACTCTCCTTTACTATATTTCTTAAATTTTAATTTCACAGTTTTAAATAATATCATAAGCTAGACCCACAAAATACCTTGAGAGATGTTATGTTGATTTTGAGAGATGTTGTCCATAAATATATCCATAATTTTTAGTAATTGCTTAACACACAATTTATAACATCTTAAGAAGTAACTCTTATATCAATTAATTTAAATGCCGAAGGAAAAGTAACAGAATACTAAAACATCATACTGGATGTTTTTCTGTAGGTACTTCCGTACATTTAAACACTAACACATAATTATAACATCTCAGAAAGTAGCACTTTAAATCAACTAATTTAAATGATAAAGGAACAGTTACAGAATATAAAAGTTTGTATTAAGATAAGTAAATATGTGAAATTAAAAAGGTTTTGTTCTATACCAGCTTACATTATTTATCCTTGTAAGTGCTCCGGCAAGTATCCTTGTAGTCTGTGGTCTTGGGAGCTCTATATATCTATAGACGTAGAGTTCTCTGTATACGTCAAAGTTGGTGCGAAGTCATAATTTCTTTGTTCACCCCGGAACGAATGATGTATATTAATTTGTGTATGCAATTTTGGGCAACTTTGTAAATATTTGTGACACCACGGTGGGCAACCTGGAGAAATTGGTAAGTGCCACTTGCCATTTCTAGAGAAATTAAAGTTCTAATTT
Organism: Agrypnia vestita; assembly: GCA_016648135.1. Classification (NCBI taxonomy): domain Eukaryota; kingdom Metazoa; phylum Arthropoda; class Insecta; order Trichoptera; family Phryganeidae; genus Agrypnia; species Agrypnia vestita. The sequence continues at coordinate 9,351 of JADDOH010014139.1, read as the reverse complement.
TCCTGTAGAAAGCCTAGAATCGAGAATAGAATCAAGGGATTTGATCAGGGGAATGACAGATTATTATTTATTCCATTTTTTATTACCTACTTCTGCTACTATTTTGTATGGAACCAGGTAATTTATTTTTCAGCTTGGGAACAATATATTTGAACATAAAATCTTCGATCCATATTTATGATAAATTTTGGAATTATTTAGCTATTATTACTGTATTACTTCCGCGTAAAACAACTCTATTTAAAGCATGGTTATTTTAATTTTACTTTATTTATAAGGACATTTACAATCCGCGAACCAAAATAATGTTTACAGAAGAATAAAATAAATTTAGATTATACCTTATCAAATACTTGCTGGCTTATATTTTTTTTAACTAAAGCTGTTTGAATGTATTGGATTTGTTTTATATTTAAGTGACAGTAGTGACCTCACGATCAGATGCCATATCTCAATAAAGACTCTATCAAAAAAAAAAATATATATACTATATTTATTGATAATGCTATGATCTATTGCCATGTCAGCTCATGAGAAGTTTTTCTCTTTATATGCAAGGAAAAAATAAATTCCATAAATAATACATTTCGGAGTAACTAAAAAGTAAAGAAACTGTCAGCGGTAACTCCAGCTAAGAGACCATTAAAAGTTTAGTAACAAAATACGATTTGTGGGAGTCAACTTCGTTACTTGATATAACCTTAATAGGGATAAGATATATATAGCATATATTGGGAGCGTAACAAATATAATTTAAAGTATTCAAAATATTGAAACGAGACAATATAATCTAGAGGAATCAAATAATATCGAAATCTTTCATAATATCTGGAACGCTCCACACTCTGGAATTAACCGGGACATTATCGTAATATTTGGAAACACGATAACCTATATAAAGGGACCAGCAGGCCACTAGAGCAATCAATTGTGTCAAAGTTAATTGATAGCGACAAAACGAAATCATGCAGCGTGTGTTGCTAGCGAGTGATGATTCCAGCGATAGATAATCGGCGCAAGTATCTACCGACAATTTTTTTCTAGTGCGCAATCGAATGGAGCATTCTTGGAAGTGATCGAAGTGATAAAAATTGCGTAGTTAGTGCGTATTAAGATATAGAGTATAAATTAGTGTGTAAATTATTCCGTTTTTTAAATTAAATTTTCCATAAATTTGTGTCCAGGGACTTCGTTGAAATAATACAAACCTTATTGAATTTATGTGTTTCATTTGCCTCTCATAGCTACGTTCCGTGATAATACATTAATTAAATGTAATTTTCACAAACCTCTGAGGTGCTCAACAAATTTTTGGAGTGTGTAAGAAAATATGGATAAAAATGAAATAAGAATTAAGGTTTTCTCAACTGTTTAAAATTTTTAAATGGCGGAGTTACGAGCTGTCCCGCAAATGACGCGCGCAGCTGGTAGATATAATAAATAACCAGGGTTTCAGTAAAATGAAAAAGGTATCTTGTTAAGTGATGTAATGTTTATGATTTAGCATATCGACAAATAATTTGATTATTTTTTTGTGAAAATGAGATCAGTTTGAAAATAATTTTTTTTCTCCTAAGAAAATCGATGTTAAAAATTCATGACAGGCAAACGTCGCATTTTATTTAAAAATTCGTGTTTGATATCGTAGATAATATTATAAGTAAGATGTTTGCAATATTAGAACAAATTTGTTTATTAATTTTTGAGATATTAGGTATGCAGTTTGAAAAAGGAAGTTTCGAGAAAAACGCCAAAAAATAATGCTATTCGCTTGAAAATTCACGTAGGTACTATGCAGGCTTCAAATTACTATAATTTTTTAATGAATAATGGTTCAAAAGAACTTCAATCTATAAGACAAAAAAATATTTGTTTTTTGAAAGTGTCTAGGTGGTGTAATATCTAAAATATTGCTATATTCGTAATACATAAGAAATGTAGGGTGAGGAAAGTAGTGAATCTAGGTAAGAAATAGAGAAGGAGACCGTTAAGTTCTTGAAGAGAGAAGGTATTTAATCAATTTGTGATTGAAGTAAATTTTGTTGTTCTTAATTATATTAATTACTAGCTGTAACCCGTCAAAAATGACGATAAAATAAAGAAAAAAAAAGAAAATATAAAATAACAATATTTTTTAATACATTAAAGGAGTTATGGATATTACACGAAGTTACGGGGACAGACAACGAAATTATTTTAATTGGATTGTCCTTAAATGATAGTCATTTTACTAGCTTAGTTTTTAGGTGATCGTGATACCATATATATAGGAATAATAAATTGCCTAGGGAAGATTTTCTAACGCGTTCATTATTGCGTGTTACATTATTTCTTTGGCTGCTATGGTATTTTGTTGAAGCCAAAAATCGCGTTAATTAAGCTATTGCAGTTCCGCTATTAAAAATTTTCTATTGATCTTTCTATACAATTTTGCAATAAAGTAAAAAGCGTGTCTCTAATTTAATAGATTGCCATGATTTTGGCACGCAGGGGCTCGCTGGCGTATTGTGTATCCGGACTTCATAAATCTTTAGATTATTTCGATTAACTTGTTGAGCGCCTAAGGACTTAAATATATGTCAAATAAAAAGGCCAAAATTTATAGGCTCCCTGTGTGTCTACTTACCTTAAATGAAATAAATTATGTTTGATATTGGCCTTAGGGTGAAATTCAAATGCTGGTTAAATAAATTATCAAAAATTTTAAAAAGTATTAACAAAAACGTTTTTAATATTGAGAATTAGAAAATTACGATTTTTTAATTAGATTATAATTTTTCAAAGAATTAAAACAAGTAAAATTTCCTTTAATGCAAAAAAAAGTTAAATGCAATATATCGAGTACAGTAAATTTTTAATTTTTTATCCATCTAAAAGTTATTCCAAAAATGAAAACAAAAAAAATATAAAAATAGCTCTGGCCGACCACGCCACCCCTGATGATGATGATGGACCCAGAAATGGGATCCAAAACCCAGCGTCATTACACACCGTAATGTTAAACTTTTTACCGAAAATTTTGACTTTTTTGCTTGTTTATTGATATTTTTGTTGTAATGAAACTCTATTAAGTATTCTTATATAAAAAAATATTATTCCAAGATAAATGCAAGTCATAGAATTAAAAATATGAAGGAAGAACATCATAGACATAGGAACGCCAGGCGAAGAGAGTGGCCTATTATTTAAGACCAATGCAAAAATAGGAATGTTATTCGCCACTAAGAGGAACATAATAGGAAAAATGTTAGGGAGAGTGAATGCAGAATAAAGAAATAAGTACCTAATACGAGGGGATTATAAGCAAAAGCACCACTGTGTTTATGACAAAAAATTAGATTATCTGACATCTGATTATTATTATTATTATTATTATTAGTGTTTATTTGACAATTGATAGATTTTGGATATTTTAGAAGAGTTTGTGATTAAGATTAAGGCGGCCCTCGTAGTCCAGTGGGTAGGACACTGGCTTCTCACACCGAGGATTCCGGGTTCGATTCCCGGTGAGGTCACAATTAATGTACGCGATTTACTCAAGCCTGGGTGTTTTGTGATGTATTTCGTCTCTGTTATTATTATTTATTAATTATTTCTACTGAAGTCCAGGATGAAGTGAGTTAACCTACAACTTTGATTAACCTATCATCGAAATAACACAAATCTTAATTGAATTTGCCTGTAAGTACTTTGATCAAATTATTTGCCATCAGGTATTTATTACAGGTATTATTATAGGTAATTTAACTTGATTTATATTTAAAGTGCTTTTGCTAGAATTTATTTCAATTCGTGTATCGTAAATTACATAAGGCACAAGTGGCTAGACAGTGATTTGTAAAATTGCCTAAGTGTAAGGTATGTATACTTCTAGATAGGGACTATTATTTATTGAAACTATAAAGTACTAGAGTTGATTGTAGTGTTTAAATACGCAACTCTTTCACTATACAAAAATTATCTTCATGTGAGGTCCTTAAAATGATTAGAAATAAAAATAATATAAAGACGTAAGAAGACAATTATCATTTAATATCTTTAGTTGAACATATTACTATTTTGCGACTGTAATATTAATGTTAGTAATGTTACAGATAGTTTAAAGACAATCCATAGTTTTATTGGTTTGGAAAGATCTGGAAGACCCCAAAATAACGCCGGAAACTATTCAGAGGAAATACAGAAAGTGGACGGCAATTTTATGTGGTGCTTAATGGCTTTGTAACATCTTTGCACCACGAACAACTATCGAATTTGGAACCAGTATCAAAAATATTGGCGGAAAATATTATTATACCAAATATTTATTGGAGATGGGCTTTTAAAAATATTTATAATTATACTACATTTGAAATAATTATTTTAAATTAGGTAGATAAAAAATATCGAAAAAGTTGTTCAGTTCTACAATTTACATTTGATTAGTTATGTTTGTATTTCTACGTTTATGTTTATTTATTGTATTTAAAAAATGTTTGAAAGAGTCTGAAAGAGAATAAAAATAATAAAAATGACATCAAAATAATTGATATAGCATAAAACAGTAAGAAATTATTGATGGATAAATCATAAAAAAGCAAATCTATACCACTGTTTTACGAAACTGTAAACATATTAATAAGGTTAAATATAACAAAATATTATTATTTTAAAAATAGTAATATAATACATATTTTATTAAACACTGAATAATCTAATTTGATTCAATAGGTTACAGTTATTCAATACGCATTGTATTTTGACCATACATATATTATTATTGCATAAACAGTATGAAAGAGAATAAAAATATTTTGAGAAGGAATTACATTATTAGAAAGAAATTAAAAATATCCTAAAATCCAACAAATACCTCTTATACATATGTAATACTAGTTGCATGCGGTTCAAAATAGTAGAACAAAAATACAATAAACGTAAAATTAACTTTCCGATAAAGCCAATAACATATATTGTCAGTTGTGCTTAAGGATAGGTATCTTCTTAATTGTGTATAGATGCCGTCTTGTTAATAATACCAAAAAAGCGTCGTTAGACTCCACCCTATAAAACATTATAATAGAACGACTAAATTTAAATACAAACCCTGAGATGGTAGCAAGTATTTTATTTCTTGTTGTAATTAACCATAAAACATAATTTTTTTTAATTAAGAATAATCTCTTAGTTTGCAATAAATTTTATTGAAAAAATAATCGTGTCATACGTTCATATAAATAGTGGAGAAATTTTTATCAGGTCAACGATGATTTTGTAATTAATAAATTTATTAAATAATTTAATTAGTATCGTTTTAGAATTTTTTTAAAAATATGTGCAAAGTACCTAATGTAAAATACATGTATACGGTCAGCTATAACTCGTCTAAAATGATAGGCTTTTATGTTTGAATTTCAGTTTTCCAGTTCTTAGATGTACAAAAATTATTAAAAAAATAAAATATTGAGAAACTAATCTAAAATGTAAATAAATTATTTTTTACGTAAACACATAGGCATAACAAAACGAATGAACTCACCGTTTCTGTCAATACAAATGACAAATAGATGATCAATTCAAAAGCTGTCAAATGATTGGTTATTGAATTGAAAATGAGGACTGTTTATTGGTTTATGATTTTAGCTGTGTAATCGAAATTACAAAAAGTGGCTTCTCGTACAGATTTCTGTATTTCATTTTATTGTCGATGTTTTTAAAGAAAGTTTCTGTTTGCCACCATGCCAAATGCCAAAAGCGATTAAAAATCGTATTCGGGAAATTATTTATTGCAAAAACGACACGATTGTCGGATATTGGTTTTCAAAACAAAAAACACATTCACTCACTCCATATTAAATGCGGCTGTCAACGTTCTATAGTTTCGAATTTTTTGAATGCGGAACCGTTTTAGGCTCGAAATCATAAACTTAATTCTACATGCTTTTTTTTTCTACATTCATAGTACTGGCGTCGTTCGTGTACCCAGTCAATGACTCAAAACTTGTAATCTGACATAAAACAAAACGTTTTTAATCAACAAATATATCTTCTCATGACTAAATTGAAGATTTAGTCATGAGAAGATATCTTTCAGTTTTCTTCAGTTTTCTGCTTAAAGCTTTCTATTCTTATTAATCTCTCTGTGAGAAAATATACTAAGTACAGTTTCTCACTGAGAGATTGTCGATTCCAAGATTCCTTTGAGTGATTGTCTATTCCAAGTTGGTACATTCAGCTCCACTTTAATATGGACACAGACAGACAGACATCACAGACCTTTGGCTGATGTTTCGCTTGAATAATAATGTTTTATTATACACGCGTCACAGCGACTCGGGCGCAGCACGCTCTCCTTTGAGAGGGCTCGATTACAAATATCAAGCAGTGCAGTTGGCGCACCGTATTTGCATTCATGGTGCACATCGTTTCATGTTTTGGTTCATACGTGAAACGTAATGCGCGCAAACATACGTACGTCAAAATTAAATGCCACTAGTGTTGTAAAATATGCAGATCTTAAGTTTGACGGGACTATTTTTTAAAATTTTATTTATTTCAAAAAATCCTTGTTTACAATATATAGGTACTTAATAATAATTTAACAATATAAATATAAGATAAGATACCACAATTTTGTTGTTGTTAGATTTGTAGATTATGCCCATCTACTAGGCTACGCCTGTCCCAGAGTTTTCGTGAATTCGTGAATAATATTTGTTTTCATAAGGTAATAATTATGTATCTACAAAGTATCAAGTGCAATGTTAGTGATAAGTTGAGTGAGTCATAAGTCCAAGTGTAAATATGTGTAGAATATTGTTTAATGTAAAAAGGGTTAGTGTTTTGTTTAAGATTATTTTTTATTTACCTTAATTAATTTATTTATTTATATAGGTATATATTTTTATTTATAGACATTATTATGCAATTACAGTAAGTAAATTTTCAGTTGCTGTTCTACCTTTAGAGGTAAGCCATGTTTGCTAAAGCTATTATTTCATTAATTGAGTATTTTCTGATTGTCGGGAAGTCTGTTTTAAATATGTTAAATATTTTAGGCCCTATGTATATATACTATATATACATAGGGCCTATATACATAGGTATATATACTATAACGTACTATTTAGAAAAAATACAGAATATCTGTTGCATTTATGAAATGCAACATTTTTACAGTAATTTTTAATGCTGTTCGAGATGCTAGAAATAAAATGATCTGCAATATTGAGGGTGTTCCACACTATGAACGTCTGGAACAAGATAGAAAGAATTGGAAGGGTCTGGAATACACAGGATTATTCCAAAACATGCGAGAAATAACGTTCTCTCTAAAAATAAGCAGCGCTTGTGATTATGCCACAAAAGCGAATCGGTTAAGCAAGTGGGCACTCAGTGTACCTAAGTATTTTATCCATCAGCAAAATAAAGAACCAGAGTACCTACGTGCGTAATATCCCCCATAACGATTCAGTGTGATAAGAAACTGTGTTATGAAACGTTACACATACGGGAGAATATTCTAGAAGACGAATATAAAGTGTTCCAGACAAGTTAAAAATTATCGAATACTTATTTTAAAAAGCGAATTATAAAAAAAATAATTTTATGCTTTTCGAAATAACATTCCCAAAATAATATGCCTAAATCATTCCTAAAGAAAAATAAAAAAAAATTGTTGAGAAATATTTCTTGATATATTTTACAATACCGTATCGGCGTATACTATCGATTTTCCGTGTTGGTTTTTTTTTATTAATAAAAAAACTGCGGTTAAATCTCTGAAAAAAATTATTTTAAACTAGAAAAATATTCAAATTAAAAATTATAAATTAGATAACGTATAGTATATGTATCCTTTCAATCAAACTTCCCTGCAAAATCTAATAACATTCTCATTTCATTGTTATATCGTTTAGTCAATAATTTTTATCGTTGATTTATTGGTGTTTTATAGTTGAATTTGTTATTATATATTTTTTTAAAATAGATGCGAACACGGAATTCGTGTTACATCAATATTCTTACTATTTTCAAATTAAGCTAAACGCGTGTGCTTTGAAAATAGGACTAACTTGCTTGTCTGGAGTGAGATTCGAGCCTGCGACCTTTGGATCACGAGGCGAGAGTTCTAACCACAAGACCAGCAAGCTACTCAAAATATTGATTAGAATCAGACCTTAAGATAACATAACATATAATTGAACTGATTTTTGGTTATTTAGTTCAAAGTTATCATTTAATTATTAGTAAAATTGATAAATAGTTGTGGAGTGTTCGAAGGTATTTAAAATGATATAACAATACAACATTGTTATATCATTTTAATGATTACTTAGTTCGCTTAAAAGTACACTACGCATTATAACGTGCCAATTCATTACATGATTACGCAAATAATTGTTAAATAATAATTATAAAAGCAAAGCTGTATCCCCCGATGCAAGAGATAGTCTTGTTGTACTAAATCTGTATAAGCAGTTTACTCGATCCATTTAACTGCAGTAGGTGGTTCTCCAATCTCGCCCAGAGCGAACGTTTTCGTAACCATCTTATATTTTGTATCCATAGATCACGAATTCTTCGGTAGTGCAAGTCCCCCTAATCTTACAGATCCGGCCATTCCGACTACACACGGCCGTAAGACTGCGAGAGCGCCTCCCTAAGCCGCCGCTCGTATGTGAGATATCCTCCGCCGCTCGCTTAACGGGTCACGGGTTCCAATGGAGATTTTCTTTTCCGACATTTCAGATGTTCTTTTTTTCCTTCAGGTGAATTTCAAGACCTACTTTTAGCAAACATTTTCGTGATCCTTGGCCGATAAATTATTCCGTTACGTAATAAGAATATTTTAACGATCGCGGCGAGTGTCTGTATTTTAAAGAATTAAATTACAAACAAATCTCATTCGTCAAAAATTATTAAAACATTTTTATGTTTATGGCGTTTGTGGTTAGATATAATTATTAATTTCAAAAATCTTACGAACATTGATTATTATTACTCCCTTTATATTAACTCGTGGCGTCCGCTTGCTTGCCGGCTTGCCGTCAACAAAAACTTTGGATCGATTTTTGACCCTTTTCCCTTGATCCAATCGAGGTGAAACTTAGCAAGTGGACTCGTGGCGACGATCAAGAAGATCTATCAAATTTTTGTTAAAAAAAATTAATAATTATAGTATAATTTCGGATTTTTAGAAATTTTATTGTTTTTTTTTCAAATTGGAATCATTAGAAAAGTTTGATTACGGCGGCCCGATAACGTCGCGGAATATTTTCTAAATTTGAATTACTTCGTAGGTATGCATAATAGGTACTTCACTACGAATGTCGAAAATCTAAATTGACTGACAAATGTTTTTAGAATTTA
>JADDOH010014138.1:0-26853 GCA_016648135.1 Agrypnia vestita | reverse complement strand
AAAAAGAGGGAATATACTTTACTGTACCCTCAAAATTTCTTGGAAAATTGCTTAATTGGCATTTGTCACAATATAATTCTGTAATAGTCTAAGGAAATAAAAATGTACTTTAAAAATCACACGCATATACGCCACATTGTTATTACAATACCTTCTTAATTTTTAATTTTTATAACTTAATTTAACGTTTTCTAGTGTATATCTTATTAACTTTATCTAATGTCATACATTTTTGTCTTCTTGTTTTGTTTATATATTACTTACTTAATTTAATGTCTTAATTTTTATAACTTAATCTAATGTTTTTTGCCTATATCTTTCTTATTTAATCTAATGTCGTACACTAACGATTACATTAACAATAGATATATACATATATGACAATGCCCCCACTTTCAAACACGAGAATAAATTCTCATTTAAAAGTGGGTAAGCGTGTAATATAAATGTGTATTAATTATATTATATTGAATACAGTCACTGTTAAGTTTGTATATTTACAATATAAATTTTATAATAAAAAAATAAAAAATTGTGCTGTAACACTTTGAGAAAGGACGAAAAACTGCCTGATCATTTCGCGATCTAATAAAATTATCTTTCTAATAAAGCCAACACCATGATCAGTAACCACGTCTTTTTATTTTATTTTTTAAAAAACAGACCACCTACAGGTCATTATTGAACTAATATATGGTCCTAGATTGACAGTAGAGTACAAAGTATAAATATTATGAATATGATGTAATTACGCAATACACTTTTATGATAAAAATTGATTAATTTACGTTCTTTATTTAAGATTCATCGGGCTACTACAATATTCCTAATATGACAGATATGTTTGCATTTAACACTAATGTGGGCCTTCGAGGACATCACCTGAAGTTGAACAAGTCTCGGTTCTCGTGTAACCCAAGAAAGCATGCATTAAGCAGTAGAGTGGTCAATATGTGGAACAGTTTGCCTGAGGGCGTTGTGTCTGCAGCCAGTGTCAACCAATTTAAGAATAGGCTGGATATTCAAATGAGAGACAGTGATATGGGCCTATCAGCTTAAGCTGCCTGCCCATTATCAATAATAATAATAATAATAATAATAATAAACCATCCCTTATTAAGTTGGGTCTATTTTTGTTCAACAGAAAGTAGTGGAGGAGCGCTTTCTGCTGCAGTTCCACTACACCCAGTGGCACTCCCACACGTGCCCCTTCTCCAACGCCATCCTGGAGTTCCGCAGGAGGGTCCGCGCCGTGGTCGGCCACCGCCTCATGAGCACCACCGACAGCGGCCCCATGGTCGTGCACTGCAAGTAAGTCATCAATTATTTACACCTTGTATCTCCGAAAGTATACGACACAGGTGGAAGTTAATGGCGTCAATGTTTTGGGGACAGGTGATAAGATTTTTCTACATTAAAGCTGCTGTGCCCTGGTTTACGTAAGCGTCACAAATTGAGTCAACTTAAAGCATGGCTTTTACGTTACCATATATTTTGAATAAAAATCGAAACAAAACATATTTCTTCTTCTTCTTCTTCATGTGCCCTGTCGGGTTCCCCCGACGTCGGCGATCACTTGGGAGATAGTTTCCCTGACCAGGCCAGTGCGGAACAGCTCTTCCACGCTTCTTATCCCGGTCCACTCTCGGATGATTAGATCCCTTAAACGTATGTGTGGCAAATCCATTAATGATGAATAAATAATGAAGATATTAGGAACGAATGTAAAGCTGATCTTAACCTAATTAATAGAATTAAGAAACGGTCGCTCATATGGCAAGTTGAGCAAATGAATGAGGAAAGATTGATAAGAAATATATATAATGCAAGTCTTGACGGTGCAGAAAAGGAGGACGACCGCAGAAGACGTGGCACCACCAGATTAATCAGATACTAGAAGATGGTCCCGTTAGAATTCTCAAGAACCGTCGAGCTTGCATGCGAAGATGTATGAATGTGAATGAGGCGAGAGTTTTATGTCAGGACAGAACAGTATAACGCCACGTATAAGTAAGTAAGTGCTCCGACTAAATTCGTATCCAGTGATTTTGTCTAATAAAGCAGAGTTTAAATTGTTTTTAGTGGTTCAATCGCATCCCACAGACATTATTCCTTGACAACATTTTATATAAGCACAAAGCAGTAAAAAAGTGAGAAAAACGCTCCGCTAGTACTAAAGCTCCATCAGTCGCCGCGGATATGCCATTCACGTTTTCACGTCCACCCTACAGCCACGCCACATCCCGAAATTCAATTTTAATACAGTGCTAATCCAACACTTGTAGAGTTTATTTCCAAAGGAGGTTCTATACATTTCCTTACCTCTTCGCCGTCACCCCTAACACGTCACCCCCGCCCTTCCTTCCCCCCTGCGGGGAGAACATCGCACAATTGCCCCGTCTGTTTGCCGACACGAGGCCTCTTCGTATTATGTGACCGTATGTATGTATATATATATATATATGTATGTATATATACCGTATGTAAATGTTCCCGAACCCCTATTCGAGGGTAGGAATTGAGTGGCAAATGGAATTTTTTTTAATCCAACCCAAATATTTTAGTTTGCTATCGTTGCCGCCTACGCAACTCGAACGCAGGAAAAAGGGATTCTCGACCGGTTTTTGGAAGACGAGACTACATTAGACGTAGTTATGCAGAAAGCGTCCAATCCGCAAAATGATGAAAATGAGTTATACACGCATTGGCGTATTATAATATAGACACGTTATTCCCATACTAGCCGGCTTTCATATGTAGCAAATATTGCATTGAAAGAGACAACAAATCACCGCACACTTATTTCACAAACGCTCTGCGTGTAGACAGAAAAATCAGGTAATTTGAAGTCACGGTGATTAAAATAACATACTCATTCTTACGATACTCTGTTCCTTTTTCCCCGGGACTTTTTTTTCGGCGTAGCGTCGCGCCTGATCACAAAGAAGGTCCGTTCGGTAACAAATGCAAATAAGGCAATTACCTTACTTTTGAGATTTCAAGGCTTCACTCTTGTAACGTATCTACAGTTTATTATATCATTGTTTATACGGGTTTAGACAGCTCACTACAATATCTATATATGCTGAAAATGTCCAAGCTCCAAGTGCTATAGTTTTTTGTAAAAATCACAGACATTACAATTAAATTACAGAAGTCGCAAGGAACCATATACGACAAATATGCAGGCTGAACGGTATTGTTTTTGGCCATAATCTTGTTCGTTTTTGCGCAAGTAAAAAATCGCAAAGCACACCAAAACACGCGTAATTTTTTTGACAGCTGACAAAAAAGTAAGCATTCAAAATGGCTACCAATGTTAAGATACGAAACGGAAAAGTGGAGAAGCATATTAATTAAAAAAACATCGATTCATACAGCTCGCGAAATTAAAAAATCCGCGTATTTTTACTCCCTTTATATTAACTCGTGGCGTCTGCTTGTTTGCTTGCTTGTCTGACGAAAAAACTTTTAACCCTTTTCCCATGATCCAATTGAGCTGAAACTTTGTAAACAGACTTGTGGCGACGATAAAAATGATCTAACAATTTTTTGTTTTTAAAAAATTAATATGTAAATGTAGTATAATTTTGGATTTTTCGAAATTTTAATGGTTTTTTCAAATTGGAATCAATAAAAATGTGTAATTAGCCCGACGCGTGTATAAGCACGAAACCTGATTCAATGAGAAAGGGAGTATAATAAAAAATTGGTTTTTATGGGTTAGTTTTTACTCCCTTTCTTTTAAGTCTGCTTGTCTGCTTGTGTGCCGAAAAAACTTTGGATCGATTTTTAACCCATTTCCCGTGATCCAATCGAGCTGAAATTTTGCAGGCAAACTCGTGGCGACGATAAAAATGATCTTACAAATTTTCGTTTGAAAAAAATTAATAATTATAGTATAATTTTGTATTTTTCGAAAATTTAACGATTTATATATTGTTTAATTTTCGAGCCCAACGCTTGGAGTAGACACGAAACCTGTTTCAATGAGAAAGGGAGAATTAAAAAAACTTGATTTTTATGGGTTATTTTTTGTATTTTTTTAATTTTTCAATTACTTTTCGATTAATTTAAAGCATCTTTCAATTCCGATCTCTGGCACCCTGTAAAGAAGCCTGCTCCTGTCTACAGGGTGCGTCTGCCTACAGGCCCCGGAACCGATCCTCCCTCACCGGCTCAAATCCGTGCCCTGTGCCGACAGCCACGAATTAATTAATGAGAGCGTGTCATGTGAGCAAATATGCCTTCAGTCTGCGCCCCCAGATGGAGCTCAGCCGTCACTTCTTCACTTTAATGGCTTATAATGGTGAATATTAGATGCTGTGCAAACAAAATACGCGTACCGATGCTTGTGTTTTCCGAGATATTGTGCCGCGGTTTGTTTGCCGACGACTATCAAGCTCAAAGACGGAGAGCAGTCTGACGGATAAGTTCTTCTTTGTTTTAAAAGTTTTGTATTTCTGTTTCGCAAAATTATGTTCTATTTCAGACGTGTTTATTTTGTGTATTCTTCGGTGTTATTTCTACTTAAAACAGTTATGTTATGTACGAGTATGCATTTTTATTGGTGTATATGCAGGTGTATATGCATCATTGTTAGTTAAAACAGGTATATTATTTATCGTTGTTACTTACAAGTTTTAAATGGGAGGTTTATTCTTTATTTTATTGCATTGAATTTCATTTATAATTATAACAAATTCGATTAATAAATAATTAACGTTATTAATTAATCTATCCAAAAAATATGTGGTTACTACCGGAAAAGGAAATCGAAACTTCTTCAATTCGGGGTACTGCGATAAACTAATTTCACCATGATAACCATTAAAGATATATTCTGTAAATCGCACTTATCGCCACTCGAGAATCTCTCGCTTGTCTGAAACACTTTACGCCGTTTTTATCGCTCACTCGAAGTATTCCATTCGATATTCGAAATATTCGCGCAGTTAGGTACTCGCTCCAAGTTATAACATGCATAGTAAATGGAGTACTCTGTTGTGCAATTAAAAAAATCAAATCAAATCAAAAAAAAGGATTTAAACCTTGCTGAAATTTGAACAACAAATGCATCATTTGTCAGAAATTTTCAATTGTGTCAATTGACGATACCCGAATTAAATGTATCTGAAGTTTTAAAAACAGGTAGAGATAGAATAAAGAAAGGAGTACTAATATGATTTGGTCATGTGGAACGTATGAACGAGGAAAGAATGGTTACGAAAATATATGAGGCGAGTGTTGAAGGCAACATGAATAGAGGGCGTCCGCGAAAGACCTGGCACAATCAGGTACTACAAGTATATAAGGATGGCCTTGTTATAAACCGAAACAACCGTAGAACTTGTATGAAAAGATGTATGAATGTGGCCGAAGCAAAAGTGGTGTACCAGGATAGAAGAGTGTGACGTTCAATCCCCTCTGCCTACCCCTGGCGTGATGGTTAGTTAGTTACTTAGTTAAAAATAAATGTAATTCAATAAACGGGCGGTTCGATATCTACTGCCGGCCCTGTGCGCCTCTCAAATATGACGTTTGACATTCAATTCCACCTGTGTTGGGGTGTGCTCTCTCAGCAGCAGCTGTTTACCTTCAGCTCAGGAAGGTTCTTGAGATTTTAGACGGCACTGTACAGACGTCTGAATGGAGAGGGACGCGTTATCCTGTGGCGCCATATTACTTTGAATTTGATATTGGCATTACAAGAATGACATATGAAGACCCCATGGCAAGAAGTTGTTAACTAACATTCAAGTCATTTTGAGATAATTAGACATTTGCATCACCTTTGAAAAATATGTTTTATTTATTTATGTCACTTAAATATGAAAAAAGTATTTACAAGGTAAAAAGAACGCATTTATACACAAAAAAATAAAAATATACTCATTTTCCCTAAAAAATGTAGTTAACAACCATTTTTTCGCCTCTATAACTCATTTTTAATAGAATTCTTTTTAAAATTGGTAAACCACGAACATCAAACAACCCCAAAGGCTATCCGTTTTACCATCCATTAGCCAAAATTAAAAAATACTTGACATGTTAATTAATAATACAAAACATGGTATGTACCATTTAAAATTATTGAAAAATAATATATAAGTACATATTATAATACTTTCAAATAAAAACAAATATACCTATGACAGTACAGAGTAAAATTTATATTAACCATAAATATTCTAATCAAATTAAAAAGCGTGTTAATTTCAGAATGGTGGCATGAACATGTTATTATTGAAGATAACATGTTCTTCCCATTAGCAACTGATTTGATTTTTATGAAAAAGTGTAGTTAACATGTTCATCCCTATGATTTGAACATGTCTAATTATTTTTAAGTTCTGAACTTATTTCCAATGGAAAGAGCGTACAATATTTAGTTTATACGGCTTATTAATTCATTTTTGACAAAAATGTTAGTTAACAACTTCCTGCCATGGGGTCTTCATATTATATGTACCTGTCTCACAGACTTTACTATGGTAAATTCGATATAGGTGTTTAAGTTTGTATTGAATAAAGAGAACGAAGGTACATAAATACAGTATTTATAACATTCCAAATTTTATAGTAGTGTGATCGATCATGGGTAGAATCGACGTTACATTAAAGTCATCATTTAAGCTAGCCATATGACTGTAAACGCCCAATGACAGTTACAATATCTACTCTCCGATATTAATATGGAATTCATAATAATATTGGAATACACTCAAAAATATTGTGATTACAAGAATGAGCCCGCGATCCAAAATACTCGTACCTCAGTGTTTATTCGACAAATATATTTCATTAGTATTATATTTCTTTCATTGTGTCGCGAGATGCTAAAATAAATTAGGAACTCCTGGAAGGAACAGGAACACACGGAAATGTACCAGAACGTCCGAGAGATACACGCTGTAACCTTTAAACTCGCGTAATCGTTGTAAAACTTTATTTATCTAGAAGTCATTTTAAAATTTTATTTAGTGATTTGCGAGACTCTTCATTTCGTTTGGAACATTATTTACATTTTATTTTATCATAAAGACATTTTTAATTTCTACTCTAATATCGCTCTAAGACCATTTATCAGGGTCAAAATGACCAGTTAACAGTATGTTGAACGAAAAAAATGCGAGGTAGCGGACTCGACCGATTTTTTTTTTTCACAGAGGCTAAAGCACAGATCAACGAGCGAAACAGACGACGGGCGTTCCGTGCGAATACGTGTAAAATCAACCAGCGAAACAAAGTACCAAAGTACCTACCTGCGCGTGGAATATTTCGAGTGAGCGATACAAACGGCATAATAAAGTGTTCCAGACATGTGGAAGATCCTCTGCTTGATGCTGTCAATGCTATCATTAAATACATCGACAGGATCGCTCAGCTCATTTAGGAGTTGCACACTACGCGTTATCGTGTGCTTATTCATTACATCCGTTCTGCATTTTGGGACATGAAATAGTGCGTGACCTCGATTTCGCAAATAATTATTTGTTATAAACAGGGCGTAATTCTCTAGCAAGTTCGGAGCATCAGTTATATTTTTGAAAATTTTAACCCCCAGCATGACTAGGCCCTCCCGTCTGCGCGACTCGAGGCTGCGATAGTTGCATTCCCTCAGTAGTACTTCATGGTTCATGAATGTAGGATATCCTCCTGTTCTGCGCATGCATAAGTAGCGCAAGAATTTCTTTTGAATCTGCTCAATCATGTCGATATATTTCCTTTGGTGTGGGCTCCAAACTGCCATCTATTCCGTATTGCAATTTTGAACGAATAATTCAAGTCAATTTGATGTATGAAGGTACGTTTCTTTTATATAGTCCAACTTTTACAGAAGACTCCTTAAAACGATTAAAACCTTGAAGAAAAAATATTTGTCTCATATAATGAGACATCCAGAGAAGTACCAGATCCTGTAGCTCATGATTCAAGATTAATTTGCAAGCAGAAGAGGTTCTGGAAGACGAAGGACATCCTGGCTGAAAATTTAAGGCAGTGGGTCTGGAAATTCACTCTCCAACTATTTTTAGCTACCAGAATTATGATCTTGGCATGTTGCAAGGCAAGATGCTTCAAGATGAACTTCCAGTGTTCTGAATTAGATACCTTGGGAGAATGAAGACCTCAAAAGAGATGGGCCGACGATATAGCTGATGTGTGGAGGAAGTAATGGATACAACTAGTAAACAAAAGGGAAGGATGGGAGGTTATGGAAGAGGCTTTTATCCAGCAGGGGAGAGATGAAGGCTGAAGAAAATAAAGAAGAAAGATGATTATGATCACCAACGTGATAGCTGACGTCCGATAACTAGACCAGCACTAGAAGAAGAAGAAAAAGAGTACTGAAGACAAAACGCATCACAACAGTCCGTACATCCCATTCTGAACAAGCGTTTGTCACAGGGATGACAGGAGAGCACGCAGATCAAACATAATAATTTCATTGTCTGTCCGTCTGTCCCTCCACCCGGTAACGTCCGTAATTAATTAATAACGGCCGGTGATGAGGCTTGAACCCCGGGCCAGCAAATCCAAACCGGCCGCTCAACGTATGTTGCTACGGCTGCCTCTCCTTCGACCGCCAAAAAGATACTATAAATATATACTAGGGCTTAGTAAGGACGCGAACCAATGTTCCAACATTTTTGATGGGTCGCAGCTAGTATCGTAATAATTTCCACTATACATTTTTATCACCTTTTGAAAATTGTGTGTGCAAGTTAAAAAATATGTTTCATTTAAAAAGGTATTAACAAAAACAAAAAAAATACGTATTTAATTCACAAATGAAAAAAGGCTAATTTTAAATTGAACACAAAATATATTTTACCGACGCTTATTCTTATTTTAGACACGGTATGATGTAACAAAATATTTTTAAAACGTTTACGTTATTCTTGGCGTTTTATTCATTTACGTGCTAAAATAAAAGGACGATCATTTTTGAAATACACGTTTGAAAAAGCATTTTAATATATATTACGGCCGTTAAAACGATACATTTATACTGGAAAGGGCTTTGTGTTGATTTATGTTTGATTTCTGCGCTTTTCGAAAAGATTTGAACGCTAACTGATGTTAAGTAATATATGTGAATCAAGATAACCGGTTATTTTTAAGGGTTGTGAAATATTCAAGGATTCCTTTTTCAAATGTAAAAAGAGATACAACGAGAGAAATGTTGAACCCCTTCACTGCCAAAATAAAAACATATTATTTTTATTTCTAATTTTTTTAACTTGTAGATTATCAGCAAGTTGAATCCAATATCCGATAGATGGTCCTTGTATAACGTTTAATGTATTCTGCAGTTTTTATCCGTTTGAATAAAGGCCTGATTTTATATTACAATATTCTATAATATAAATCGAGAAATTTTTGTGTCTGTATACTGATTTTTTCGATGAAAATTAGGAGTTTTTTGATCCAAAAATTGATGTCAGGTTGTCGTCTTTAAGGAGGTTCATTTTCAGGCGTTTCTTACACTATCTTGCTTGGATCTCAAGGCTTATAGAGTACCGGGTTATGTTAACCCCTTGCTCCTTCATCTGACGTAGAATATAATGCGAACCAGAAAATTTTGGTTTTTGAATTTTGAAAAAAAATTGAATATTTAAATTAAATGGGGGGGTTAGTTGTTTGTTAATTAAAAATTAGAGTGGATTCGAGAAATTGTGTTGGTGAGGTGTGTGGTGTGGTGTATGGAGTAGCGAAGGGAAAAACTACATTTCAAAATGAAGACTACAACACACACACGTTCACCAGTTTGAAGAGTACAAAGTGTACACTACAATTGTAGTAAAAAACACGAAGTGAAGTAATTGTAGTACTACGAAATTGTAGTACTAATGAAGTGAAGTAATGAAGTAATTGTAGTATTAATGAAGTGAAGTAATGAAATGAAGTAATGAAATAATTGTAGTATTAAAGGTCGCCAACCAGATTTCTTCATTCAATCCCAACATTTTTCAAACCATGGGGGGGGTTGTTTCGATTTCCAAAGATTTCTTCATTTATCTACATCAACTTCCCAAAAATTTCACACACAAAATGAACTATTTGAAGTATGTGCTCGTACTTTCGATAACTTTGAAGTGTGTGTACTTTGTAGTGTGCACTACACCTCAAAACGTGTGAAGTGTGCACTTCAATGTAATGTAGTACTACATTGTAGTAGTGAGTACAGAGCGGACCCATCACTAGTGTGGAGGGGTAATCAGATACTGAAAATATAGTTATCCTACTCGAAACTATATTGAGAGATTACACGAGATTGTTTCATTAAAAAGTAATAATTAAATGACATGTTTATTAGTCAGGTTAATAGTCTTGCTTAGTGAAATCACTGACTAAATAAATTAGTGAAAGCCTTTGGAAATTTTAATTTCACTATTTTACATTGATAAAATTAGACTTGAAGGAGTAGATAAAATAACTTACCTGGGAAATATGGGACCTTTCTATGGAAATTGAATGTTGCATAATGTAAGCCAGAGTTGCATTCTATCGGATGAAAAAGATATTACGCAGCCGTGACATAAACTTTTGCGAATGAGAATGATACAATGTGTTCCCTGTTCGGTATGGAATGAAATCATGGACAATGAAATAATGCAACTTGTAGCATTTGAGATGTGGATCGCTAGAGTAAGAAATAACAATATTATTATTATATAATAATAATTTATTGTCTGTCTGTTCGAATTTTCCAGTAACGCCCGCATCGTTTTTTATACATATTTTTTTCATAAATATATAACCAGGGTATTTTCAATACAAATATACACCGTTTGACAGATTTTACCCAAATTTTGCTTACTTCATATCATTAGGGCATATCTTTAGGGCCCAACCAAACATTTAAATGTACATCATTTTTAAAGGTATTAGGCAATATTATCTAGTAGTAATCACCACTGTTAATTATAGTACTAATCTCCACTCGCTGTTGAAATTGTTCTAATAAATTACCATATTCTAATAAACTATGTTCTATTAAATTACTATATTCAGTGAATAAATTGGCATAATTTTAATATCCATTATTTTATATTTATTAATATTTTAATATGTTGTTAATTTTCCCTAAAATAAATAAATAAATAATAAAATAATAAACGTGCAGACCAGACTCGCACATGTAGCTCAACTGAAGAGCACACACGCTCGTTAAAGAATAAGGCACACGACTACTGTAAACATTACTGAAAACGTGGATTTCGCGCGCCGCCATCTGGCGGCATGAAGAAACATGAACAAACTTCCGGTGCCACCACATTAGAATTTAGAATTATGTATTTTTAAAAGGTTACAATAACACGACGTTTTCAAAAATTATTTGTGCGTGCTTTATCTTATTCGTTTAAAATTTAAAAATAATTTCAGTCGTCGTTCATTCAAAAAATACACAAATTATATCAATTTAAAGCTATCTTGGTAAGAGAATTTATAAACTAACTAGCTGTAACCCATCAAAAATGACGGAACATTGGTTCACGTCTCTGCTAAGCCCTCGTATATATTTATAGTATATTTTATGCTGTCTACGGAGAGGCAGCCGTAGCAACATGCATAGAGCGGGCATTCGGGTTTGCTGTCCAAGGTTTCAAGCCCTTTCTCCGATGTTCATTTGATTTTTTATGGATGGAAAGACAGACAAACAGACAGACGAACGGACAAACAGATAACGAAATTATTATGTTTGATTTCATTATTCTTGTGCATTTTTTTCTTAGGTTACTCAATTTTCCAGACTTGTGGAAAAAATATCTCAAAAATCATTAAACTGACTTTGCTCTAATTTTGCACATCTCTTACGAATAACATTATCTTCCATTTGTCATGATTTTTTTGATAAAATACACCGTTCGCTCATTATGACTTTGTAACATCGATTTTTTAGGAACCTTAAGAATTGTGAACAATTTTTTTTTGATAATCTGTATCATAGACATTGCATCATTTAACAAGAAAATAATTCAATTTTACATCTACCTCAAAACCTGGGCGACACGATCGTTTCCACTGTCTGCAAAGACTTTTGCGGGACAGCGAATAACTCCGCCATGTTGAAATTTTCAAAATAATTTGTTAATGTAAAACCAAGGTTATAACCTGCCGTAAATAATGATAATTTTATGAGCGAAAATTGCGTCAAAATAATTAATTTGAATGGATAAAATCTTAGTATTTTAGAAGATATGTGTTTTAGAATGTTTATGCGTGTATTCGCGAAGGAATCGGTGTGACTGTGTACCTCTGCCAAAATGCACAATCAGTCTGATGCATGTCGAGTGAACGCTGAAGGCGTGTGTGTGAAATGTGTGTTACTTAAAGTTGTATGACAATGCTGAGCGGGATGTAATAAAGGATGAATAGAAAGAAGTACTCACAATTACTCGTTGGTTTATCGAAAACACCAAACTGTACATGTTGGAGAATGCGATATACAACAATATACGGAGAGCGAGTTTGAGCGTGGTATCGCGGGCGCTGGTCGGTGAGAGAATGGCGCTGTATTTTGGGTGGGTTGCCCGGTTTGTACTTTGCCGGCGCCGCGGGCTTCTCATTGGGCAGTTTCCCCCGAGTGCAAAATGTCCTTAGGTTTTCACGGCCGTTCAGAATCTTCTGTGTATAGTTTTCTGGGATATTCTGCCGTGTATATGTAACCTCTCTGGCCAACGTTTCGGATCCCATTGCAGGGTCCATCATCACGGCTAATGTTACACTAGCCCTGATGATGGACCCTGCAATGGGATCCGAAACGTTGGCCAGAGAGGTCACATATACACGGCAGAATATCCCAGAAAACTATACACAGACGATCCCCCGAGTACGATTGGTCCATTTGGCACGCTTGACGGACTAGAGTCCAGGCAGGTCTGGCTCACCACAGTATTTTTAAACGTTCGCATATAGAATCCATCTTGTATGTAAATTTTTCTGCATTATGAAAACAATATCAAGGCATTTGCAGGAAAGGCTCCACATTGAGTCTTCTGGATCCCAGGAGGTATATTTGGTTACTGAAATTCTAACTTTTCGTCGTAAGCCGTGGTCTATTGTCAATTTCCCTCCAAAAATCGGCACCGACATTCAAAGATGGCCTGAATGCGGATTGGGGACACCTCGCAAAGTAAACTGAGCCACGGTAAGTACACTTGAGTCAAATTTATGGACCTTTTGGAAAATTGCTCCCGACTAAAAGGCAGGAGAAATGTCTGATCTTGTGTAACGTAATATTTCTCTCGACAATTTCGACAACAACCAACCTTTTTTGCGTTTTGGATGAAGATATCGGACCCGTAGCTGTGATAATTTTTTTATGATGGAAAAAGGACTTAGGCTATTTTTCAGTCGATTAAATGTTGGGAAATCCTGGGGTGTTTTATGGAGCGTCTTCACGAACGAGATTTTCCGATCGAGACAAAGATTAAGCTTCCATGTTGTTCACACCAAGCCTTTATTTTCATCCGTATCTCATCCGTAACTTCACGCTTTTTGTGCATCAAACGTCGATTATCAGTTCATTAAGCATTGTTGTTCCGTTAGTAAGTTGGATTAATTTAAATCTCCTATTCTTCTCACGAATAAGCTTTTTCCCATTCAATTTTTCTATCGTAATAGTGGTTTTCCCTAAGACCTTATCGCTATCACCATTTAAGAACACGTTTGGTCTCAAATTAAAATCATCATGGTATCCGACGCTTCAAAATCAATCTCGTTGCAGAATCCGCAAAGATAGTGATCATACAACAGATGAAAATACACACCACACAAGACATCTCGTGACAACACATGACTCCGGGTATTGCCACGTACCACATAAACACAGAGACAACCTGCTTTCCACACGGTATTGCTTGCCAATACTTAATCACAACATCAATACATCAGCCCTGATAGAACCTGCAATGGGATCCGAAACGTCGGCCAGAAAAGCCGTAAGAACATGGCATAATGCCCCAGAAAACACAAACCAGAAGACATTCGGGTCTACCTGTTCCTGTGCATTCTTGCAACGTGTCTACAGATCATTTCATTGATCTTTGTTTGAAACCGTTACGAAGAAAAAATCACAAAATTTTGAGGGTAAAAGAGATATTTACAACTACCGCACAAGTACAGAAGACCGTAAATTCCAAGGTCAAGTCTAATCACGTGACACGTCAGTCCTCGGCGTTCCAAAGCAAATTCAGTAAATTTGGCTTATGGTAGTTTTTTATTGCACGTTCGCGTATCAAAATACATAATTTTCTATGTAACAATTTCCGTCACTAATGTATATTCGGCACTAACGCTCTCAAGACGCTACGCTAGATGGCGGTGTTTTCACAACTTTAAGTCGCAGCTAAAAAGACACTACCGGATGTCTCAGTTTACGCGCTAACACAAGCATACTACGATTTCACCATAATTTGATTTCTCGTGAAAGATAATTGGCATTTTGTGAAAAATTTTGCTAATTAAGTAGAATTTTATCAATAATGCTAATTTGATTAACAGAAACCGTTAATTCATTATGAATTATTGTTGTTATGACTAATTATAAAAAAATGTTTAAAAAAATCAAACACAAAAAGTTGACAGTTTATATATAATAACAATCAGACTGAAATATTAAACTGTGTCAATAACTAAAATGTTAATGTTAATGTCAATAATGATAACGTTGTTTTCAAAATGCATAACAAAAAAATACGCTGTATTTTTACGTTATTTTTTGTAAAAGACTCTTTAGACTTGAACAATAGATTTTGTTATGGAAAGGCAATGGATACACAAAGGTAATTCCCCAAAAATACAATCCAGAGGCAGACTGCACTCAAAAAATAACGATGCTGTTCGTGTTTGTGGTGACATTTTGAAGGGATTATGCATTTTTAAATTCTGTCAAATAACAAATCGATTACATCATACTGCTACTGACGGGGAGATATTAATAAACTCCAGCAAAATTGGATACGAAAAATTTCACAAATTTAATTCACAGCTCCAGCTAGTTGGGAAATTGCTGAAAAATCATTTTCAAAATCCAGACAAACAGCAGACAAAGAGGGTTCAACAAAAGCATGAAATAATAAATAACTTTAAATTCATCATGTCTACAGATAGGGGATTTTGAAACAAAACGACTCAATTACAGTGTATTATTCTCGTATAAAATGTATCCGCAGCCCCTAATAAAAACGTTATGTTTCTTATACCAGGTGCTCGTAAAAGGCGTTTAAACATCCTCCCCTCTTCTTATATTATAAGGTCTATCCTCTTTTTCTTAATGCCTAATAAAAGGGATAAAGGTTTCGGATTTTTACAACTCGCTGGCAATTTCTCATCGTTTTTTCTGCTTTTATATACGCTCGAGCTTTATTAACTTTCGTCCAGGCTCGGGCACTGGGGAGCGTCTTCTGAACCCTGGAATAAACGACCGAGGGGGTGTGGAAACCACTATTTAATATAAAAGTATAGGGTTGAAGTGACGCCGCTGTCAAACAAAGTGAAACGAATGCCGCGTCGTCTATTGTAGTTCTGGAAAAATAATTCTGTTGGCCGCTGACAAACACACTACAGACAGTACAAAAATCTGCTTCGTGTACATCGTTTGCTGTTGCAGATGTCAAATATTTAATAACGCGTACAATTGAAGTTCATGAAATCCCTTCTGGCAAAATTGCAACGTGGATAAAGTACAATTCGTTTGTGTACGAAAGGAAAGGGAAATGTCGCTTTGAACTCAGTAACTGATGATTTAAATTTTTATGCGGATTTTTACATGAAATAACTTAAATAAAAGAAAATTAATGTAGCAACAGGAATAATATGAATAGTTTGCGAAAGATAGGAGCATGATTAGATACCATATATTATCACGAAACTGTAGAAACAGAAAGAATATATGGAAAAGAAAAAATATATTCACTATTACTTTTGTATTCAAATATATCTATTGTTTTTACTATCCACATTTTATATTTATGTAAATAAAGATCAGTAGGTACTTACTGATCTCCATTTAATTTTAATCGGTAAAATAAAACACTTGAATTTGTGTGAACATTCTTAACAAACAAACAACTGACAATCGAACTATTGTGAAAAATTATGTTTTAATGATAATTTACTGGTGAATAATATTTAATAATTGATAAATTGTCTGTGAATGTAAATTGATTAATATAAAATAATAGCTTTAAATGTTGTTTCTCTATTCAGGTATGGTGTGTATTTTTATTATTTTTAAATTTTAATGTGAAATATTATGTTATTTTGTTAATAAATCTTTTCAGAGCAACGCAAAACAGCTATTATTTATAGAAACTAAAATATTTGGGAAACCATATTATACTTATATCCTCAATTAACTGGCTAATTTTATAGTTACAAAGTATTTTGTTTTATATTTATAATATTTTGTTCTCACTATATTGTAAGTTGCTCATTTCGGCACAAGTTGTTCCTAGTGAGATGAGTAGCTCCTATCCCTACCGGCATGTATCAAGATGAAGATAAATAAATAAATAAATAAAAGTAACCCAACCTGTTAAAACCAAGTTTTTACAATACTCCCCTTCTTATTTAATCAGGTTTCGTGTCTACCATACGGGTCGGAGTATTTTCAAACAACTTACTGAGTTGTATGAAAAAAACCATTAAAAATTTGAATAATCTAAAATTATACTATAATTATTAATTTTTTGTAACGAAAATTTGGTAGATCATTTAGATCATCGCCACGAGTCTGCTTGAAAAGTTTCAGCTCGATGGGATCACGGGAAAAGGATTAAAAATCGATCCAAAATTTTTTCGTTAGGCAGACAGACGACCAGACGCCACGAGTTAAAATAAAGGGAGTAATAAATTATACTTAATCGAGGATTTTACTCATATACATTTTCTAGTTTTCACGAATCTAGTAGTTTATTCATGACCCTTCTAGTAAATTCCAATTTACTATAAAATACCCAAAAAGCTGTAAAATCCTTGACAACATATGTAATCAGTCTCTTGACAATTTATTCATCTCTACCGATCCTGATTCGTTAAATTTTTCATTCCATGTCTTTGTGTGTAATATTTGTATTGTAAGCTCTCCCTCTCTCGTGGACTCATTACCCCTATTAAACTGCGTGGTGAAGCACAAAAGCGGGTCGTCTGAATCAAGACTACCCCAACACGAGACACGTGAGCCTCATATCAAGCACCCACACCCACCCCCACCCCCGATCACGTGACGGAGGGGCTCTTGACCCGGAGGGATGTGTCGCCACCGGGAAGATGTGTCACATCGCGACACATCGCCACTTGTGATTCGTCAGTATATACAGAACAATAAATAAATAAAAACTGTAACATTGTGGTATCATCCCTAGGTAGAATATATTAAACAGCCGGGCCTCAAAACGTATTTTTTAAATTTTATAGTAAATAATTATCTATCTAAAATAAATTAAATGGGAAAGACGTACAGAAAAAATCTAACAGTCAAAATTATATTGAATCTTCAACAGCAGTTAAATAACTTTGTGGTTACATTATTTATATGGTTAAAAAGAAAACACTTTAAATAAAATTACTATTGATTGAATTATCAACATAAATTGGGGGCTTTGTTCCCTTGATCAGGACACTAAAAATTAAAATTAGAATTTTCAAATATTAAAAAATGATAACTTTATTTACTTCAGAACTGAAAAGTCATCGTTTCGACAGTAAAAGCCTAGATTTAATAAATAAACATTTTAAATAGTTACAAAAATATAATTAATATTCAAACACCTTACACGCCTACACGCCCAACCTGCTCTTATCTCCACCCCACTCCTCACGCCGTCCTTTCATCATCATTCTTGGCACTACAACCCTTGGTGGGTCTTGGCCTCCTCAATAATTTTCCTCCACTCATCTCGGTCTAGTGCCAGCTCTCTCCAGTTTCGAAGCTCTAAGGCAGAGATATCTTTGAGGACGTTGTCACTCCATCTTAATTTTGGCCTTCCTAAGCTCCTTCGCCCTATTGGCCTTGAGTTCAGCAGAGACTTTGGTGCTTGATGCTCGGACATTCTCTCCACATGACCCAGCCACCGAAGTCTTCCCCGTTTTATAAATTTTGTGACGTTTGGCGTTTGGGAGTATAGAGCTCATTGTTGTAACGTCTGCGCCAAAGTCCACTTTCTAGAATCGGTCCCAAGATACGCCTCAAAATTTTCCTTTGAAAAACGTCCAGTGCTCGCTCATTCGTCTTAGTTAGTACCCACGTCTCAGCTGCGTACGTGAGCACTGGCCTAATAAGCGTTTTGTATACTAATATCTTGGTGTTTCTGGACAGCAGTCTGGATTTTCACGCGGTCCTTTATTTAGCATTAAGTTTAGTATTAATAACATTACGGAATGATATTGCATGAGCATCTAAAACGTTCTAATCGTTAAAAATCAGAAGTTAACGTAAACAATGTTATCATTTTTTTCACAAAGTTACAAAAGAAAATTTTGAAAAATTATTAAAATTGGACGAATAGACGTTAACAAAAATAAATATATAAGTATTGAAAAACTAACGAGAAAACGAATTTAATAATTCAACTATTCGCATCAAGGATTTGGTAATTTATAATACTTAATTGCTGTGAACACTTTTTTTTCGCAAAAAAAAAAATTTTTTCGAAAACAAAAAAAAAACGAAAAAATTTACTACAAAAAAGTTACGGACGGAGTATTGAATAACTAACGAGAAAACGAATTTAATAATTTAACTATTTGCATCGAGGATTTGGTAATTTATAATACTTAATTGCAGAGAACACTTTTTTTCGCAAAATAAAATTCGGAAAAAAATCTTTTTTCGAAAACAAAAAAAAAAATAGAAAAAAAAATTACTACAAAAAAGTTACGGACGTTACACGAAGTTACGGATATAGACAGACGGACAGACAGACGAACCACATTCAGACAACGAAATTATTAATTTGGGATTACAGATGTCTCACAGATACGAAGCTATTTAAATGAGAAAGTATGTATGGAAGTCTTTATTGGGCGTTCACAGGGTTAAGTTTGAAAAGTTGTATGTATGTTATTTATCACCTACCTCATTAACATTATCTGACCCAACTACGCTTTCGCCATTATTGAAATTTGACATCCTCATGAAACAGCATATAGATGTCGCCGCTCGTAAATAAAACTTCTATATTTTTTCGTAAGCCATATACGTATAAGCCCAATATATACTTTCCCATATTAGTAGCTTCGTTTCTGTGAGGCAAGTATAATTTGTATAATTTAAAATGTATTCATTAAATTCTATATATTTTGAATACAAATATATTCTAAAACACTAACTAAATTATATCATTATATTTTTATTAGCAATTTTATCCTTTTAAATCTACTTTAATCTACCACCTGCATATAAGAAATGCATTTGTGAGGGAATTGTGTTTGTCAGCTTTTAATGTGCGAAATTTAAATTTGAATAACGAAATATCATCTTCAAATCGAGCAAAATGAATTTTCTTTTGTTTTCCCCTCTTAACAATAATAACACTTAATAAGTGGTAAAAACAGAGTATACTTCAATTAATTATAATAAAATATCATTCATATATTAGAGATAAATTGTCGCTACTTTCTGGCTTAATCTCGTATTATATAATACAGTATTGCACAATTGTAAGAATGATTATTTTAAAACCAGCATGAAGATACTCCTATTTTTTCTTTTTAAATTTTTCTTTTCAACAAATTTGGTGCACCACATGTTTTCATAATCTGTGTCAACGTCTCGGACGCATAGGTAAGTTACATTGGAATCTAGAATTCTATTCAACTTTTTCATTTCCGGCTCCACTGCATAAAGCAAGCCTACACTGCACAGAAGCCTCCAGGGAGAGGTTTCCTTGAAGGTTCCGGTTCAGAAGGTTTTCGCCTTTCTAGTTGGTTGTGTTTGCGTGCGCTATTGATCTATTAAAGCCTCTTGGGAGTTAATTAATACGTAACAACATTTTCTTTTCTTTTTTTACACAACTAAAGAATTATGAATTTCCTAACTTATTTACAATCCGACGAAATATAATAATCGGCCGTATTTTGAGCTAATCAATATTGCTATTTCTGTATCTAGACTATTATGTTTAATATTATAATGCCGTCAATTTTGATGTTTTAAGTTTGACAACTATTTATATCGGAAAAGTGTATGGAAGTCTTTATTGGATGACCACATAGCTTATGACCTGTAAGAGCTGGCTTAATTGATCCCTTTACACAATGCAACGTTCAACAATTCCACCGACAGAATTATCCGTTTATTGAAAGTGGTATATACTCGTAAATCGGTAGAAGGAACTATCCTAGATATCTATCGTCCTTTTCATAACATAGTATACATTTCGTCGCTGGTAATGATACGTCTTTATTTTTAATGTTTATTACTTGTTATGTAAAATATACGATATAAGTTTTAAAATGCTGTAGTTGAATCAATTGTATCTATCACAGGTATGAAGAGTCTTTAAATATATTTACCGGTAATATATTTCTACAACTTTAAAAAAAACTTTTATTTTAATTATCAATACGCTGTCGTCCGTGTGAGGTCCTGAATCAAGACAAAAGCACATAATCAAATAATTGCATGGCTGCTCGTCTAGAATAGTTAGGAAACAATTGGAAAGAACTCTAAAATGCCAGAAAGATCTAGAAATCGAGCAGTTATAAATTGAGTACCGGCATAAATGACAGTCGGCGAAGACCATAGAAGTCATAGATGAGTGAGCGGCGATCCAGTTGGGATAGTTTGACCAGGACGAGAGTACTAATCGACGTGCGAAAAGTGTTCGATAGTGATTAGAGTGATACAAACGGCGTGAATCATAATTTCCCGAACAAGTGGAAGATTCACGAGTGATGAGTGCAAAAACCAAAAAAATCACATACACAAAAACCTTACCGTTTGCCAAAAAAAATACCCCTCCCAACCGCGCGGCACAATAATTTAATAATCGTCGATTTCTATTTTCCCAAGGTCACCATTTCAGAACTCTGGGAGGCCATCTTGTAGTATCCTGTCTTGCAACATGCCCTGCCCTTCACTACACGATCCATGATATCCATTACTCTAGTTCTGCACCTAATTTCGTCGTTTCTAATTCTATCTCTTAGGCTTACTCCAAGCATGGATCTCTCCATGGATCGTTGCGTGCATTTGAGCTTTTCTACACTTTTCGAAAAGTAGTGAGAGTATTAATTAAAATTTATGTTTTTACAAACACTGTTTTTGAAAAATATTAATATTTTTTGTGTTGTTTTCTTTTTCAACTCTTTATACATAGCTGACAACTTTAAAACTTCTTAGATAGGTTATAATAAATAAAATATAATAAAATAGATTATTTTTAAATAAAAACGAAAATAAATCAAAATCTTGGACGATATTCCTGATTTCAGTTATTTAATTAAGAGGTATTTAAGACACAATACGCAGTACCTTAATGAAATGGCTGCAAACAGGAATTTAGAATTATTTCGGCTTTGAAACTTGTAGATTTAATATTTTAATGATTTATTAAATAATTAGTTTGTGTCATTTTAAGAAAATATCCGTATTTATAATATGTGAAACATGATGAATAAATTTTAATATAATATCATTCCATACAAAAATATGATCAAAAACGCAAGAGAATATGATACTTTTATTTTGTCTTCATGGATCCAAAACTCTATGACCGCGTACCCTACTGATCCTAACCCATTCCTTGACTTGCTGGACTTCTGGAGATCTGATCTGCCCTTATGAGTCCTTTTCCATCTCGGTTTTCCTCAGCCTTGATCCTGTTTGCTGGTAAGGGCTTAAGAATGCTTTGTGCGTGTTGACGCATCTACCCTCGCTACATAACCACCTCACCACCCACCGCAGCCATCTTGCTTTCATCTTCCTCATGGTACCTGCAGCATCACGTGTATCCCGAAATTCCAAATTTTTACCCCCTCAATTTTAAGGTCGTATATTTTGTGCGAGGCTTATAATAATAGTAATTATTAAGGGGGGGGTAAGGTTAATTCGTACAAAAAAAGGCATGTTTTTGTGAATTTTTTGTGACGGCACATTTAAAATCTCTTTATTAAAACTAATGGTACATTAAAGTATGACATTTGAAAAATATTGTGTAAAATTTTCAAGAAGAAATATTAAAAAATACGGCAATGGCAGCAATTATTCGGACGTATCTCGGAAAAAAGTAGAATTGCGGTGTCCATCATAACTTGGTGCTAGATCATCTGAAATCAAAAAATCAAAGTTCATTCGTTAGATAATTGATTTTCCCAGGTAACGCTGGGAGGGTTTTTTGAAATTTCAATTTCTTGGAACACTTTGAAGGGAAAAACGCGATTTTTTGCGAAAAATATCGACTAATTTCTAATTAAAAAATAAAAATTAATAACAAATTTGAAAAAAAGTCTCCAGCGTTACCTTGTAAATTATGTACAGAAATAGTGTTTTTGTAGAAAATTTCAAAAGGATCGGTGCAGTAGTTTTGAAGTTATGATGGACACCGACTTTGAAAACGTGAGATGTGGGGAAAACGCTTTAAAGTTTTGCACACTGTAAAATTCAAAATAAAACTCAACACTTATTTTATACTTACACATAATCGTCGATGCCATGTTCACACAGCAAAGAGCTTTCATCATCAGCATCTTTTTGTCCTTGTCTACGCCAAACTCTTCCAATACAATAGCACATCCGGTAGTCCTCAGGTGAGCGCGTCTCTTAGCTGCCTGAGCAGGTATAGAAAATCAGTCTGAGTATCGCTCAAATGTTCATAATTTCGTCAATTTTGCTCCGATTGACTTGAAATTTTGACACAGTAATCTTGCGATATTATACATTCATTTAAAAAATTAAAAATAAAATGCAAAAAAAATAGTTAAAAACCTTACCCCCCCCCTCCCCTTAATAACGATGCATTTAGTATTTAGATATTATTTATAATGATCGTTGAATTGGGTGAAAAACATCTTAACTCTACGTGAGCTTAAATATAATTTTATGTTTTATTACTTAAGTTTCAAGGTTATACGAATCTTTCATCGACAAGTATCTCACACATTACCTGTCATTAAAATATTCTGTTACTCTCGAAACTTGAGTGGTAAAATATAAAATTATAGTTAAAATCATGTAGAGGTAACATAGTTTACGTTCTTCACCAAATTTAGTGATCAGAATGAAAACCTATTACGCCGAAGCATAGCTATCCGCCGTTTTTTTTTCATTTGTCAAAATACAATTTTCAATTCGCCACAAAATGTTATGTCACTTCGAGAAAGTGTAGAAAGCTTCCGATCTTTTCGCGATCTCGGTGATTTTTTCGGCGAATGAACGATTCGCGAAAGGACAAGCTTCAAAGCTTTGAAGCGAGCTTGTGTCACCAGAGAAGACAGCTATAGAAATGTCAAAACAAGACTCATGCGCCGCGTCGTAATTCCGGTATTTATAGCCAAACGCTGTTTTTTCGAATTCTCGGGATTAAGATTATTTTCATTTCTAGTACTTAATTGTGAATAAAACACAACGTTGTTTACTTCACACAATGACACTTTAATTAAAAAATTAAAACGTTTACGATGCTTACTTCATCATCTTCAGTAATATACTAAATCTTAAGACAAGAAGACATTTTATCTACTACGCTGGGTAGACTGGTCGAAAAATTGAAAGGGGTTGCTGGGCGGGGCTAGTATGGATAGGTGGGGGGATGTTAAAGGTGGTGTTTATACATTGAGTGCATTATCATTATTTAGATTTATTCCTATAGAAATTAATTCAAGTGTCAAATAAACAACGTTGTATTTTATTCATAGTTAATTACAATGAATTTCCACAAAGTTAATCACGAAAATTTAGAAATATTCCTTTCTAGTGTTTGGAATAAGGTTTCTGTCGCTTGTAGGGTGTTCTAGTTATTTAAAAACGTTTCTCGAAGATTGTAAACTATTCTGGAGCCTTCCATAATATTCTTCCAAAGTGACAATAAGAAGAATTTGGACTGCGCGCAATTATTCCTGCTTGCTATTCCGTGACGATATATCATATGTATGTTTTTCACTTACGCATCAGCGACAATAGACTTTTTTTTATTTATGTAAAATATAATAGAAACCTGAAAAGGTTTATGGATAACATTTTTACATGATTCAATATAGGAATATAATAATAATATAATTTAGATACAAAGTCATTTTTTTGTAGTTGGCCGAGTTTTAGCATTTTTGTCACATCTGTTTTGAATTTGTCATTAGTCAGTTGTTTGGTCTGTTGTGGCAGGTCGATGTATAGTTTTAGTCCGTTGCAAATTATTTGGGATGTGTTATGTATTATGTGATAGTTTTGAGCCATTCTAGTGTTGTGTTGGTGTTTTTCGTGTATTTTGTGTAATTTTATGTCTTCGTCTTGTATTTCGCCAATTGCTAGTTTGTGAATGATTTTAAGTGTTTCGATTTTTGTAATGCTTTCGATGTTTAATTTTTGTGTTATACGGTATACAGTTTCAGTTGGTGTCCGGTATTTCAGGTCATTGACCATTTTTAGTATTTTGTTTTGCTGTCGTTGGAGTCTGTTTAGGTTAATTTTGTTTCCGGTTCCCCAGAAGGGTAACAACCCCGATCAACAAGATTAACCCCGCAATAACTGCATGATAGTTTGAATATACACGGCAGTTTGGCCCGAAAAATTATAATTCTCCGATTATGACTCTATTCATCGCCACACGGACCAAATCGGTCGAGTTACACTTGTACCCTACAGGACTCGTGTCGCCAAAGCAACAGACGCGGTCCTCGAGACCGCAGACCAGCCGATACCTCAAACTGCCAAAGTACCCGAGACGCCAAATCATACAAAAACATAATTTTTCATGTGGCGCCAAAAAAACAACAGAGTATCGACGATCTGTCAAAGCGTACGGGCGACCCCGCCAAGCGCGGCGAATGTGGAAGACGTAATCTATCGACCGTCCGCCGGCAGTTTCCTGACGTCACCGCCCGCTTCATTCATGCGCCGCCTCCTCCCCTCCACCCTCCCCCCCCCACTCAGCGGAGAGTAACGACCAAAACATGAGACGGGTTCAAATGTCTTCCTGCGCGATTTCCTGGACTCTCTCTTTCGAGGAGCTCGCCAGTCAGGAAGATGTGAACCACCTATACAATTTATTTATTTTTGTCCATTTAGTCGATCCATATCCATAGCCCCCGGGGACTACTAGCAGATTCAACGACTTTTATCAACATTTTTCCTATTTCCCCTTCCGGCAGTTTATGGTACTATTTCAAACCACGGCGATTGTGCTGGGCGAAACATGAAATGGTTCACGTCTTGCTAAGTCCTGTATGTGCTGTATTTTTACCAGTCCTGCAGGCTCAGCGATAGCAACATGCGTTAAGCAGCCGGTTCGAGTTTGCTGACCCGGGGTTCAAGCCCCACCTCCTTACCCCACCCACCTTAATTTGTTTTTTTTAGCCGAGAATTAGAACGAGATTACGGACGTTACACGAAGTTACGGGGGGAGGCAGACAGACAGACGGACAGACAACGAAATTATTATATTTAGATGGTTATGCTCAATCTATGAGAAGCAAAAAAGAATACAAAATACAGATATCTCATCAATGGCCACATTTGTATTAGTTTATGGGAATAATAAATTTTCAAATGAAACCACAGAAGGCGGTAATAAAATTACAACTCACATATGTAACAAGGTGTACAAATTTAAGATATATACCAAATTCCAAGTAAATTGATAGGTGTGGTAGTCATGAGTGGAATTGGTGAATGTAATATTGTGTAAAGTGTTCATTTAAGCCAGCCTTACGATAGCCCTAAGAACACCCAAAAAAATTTCCATACCTACTTTTCCATAAAAAAATAGCTTCTTCTCTACGAGACATTATATATCTTGATTAATCATTTCCTTGTGTTCTTGAAAAATTTGCATAAACTCAGAATATTCTGAAAAACAAAAAACCTTTTCGGAAAGTTCAATAGTTTAGAATAGAGCATATAAAATTTTCCTTGCAATAATCTATCACTACATATGGATGTACCCAATAATACGGCACTACTGGACAGTCAAATTGCAGCTTATCGACCAGCGAACTGCCTTTGTAGCAATCGGCACTATTGGACAGTCAAATTGCAGCCTATCGACTAGCAAACTGCCTGTGTAGCAATAGGCACTATTGGACAGTCAAATTGCAGCTTATCGACCAGCGAACTGCCTTTGTAGCAATCGGCACTATTGGAAGTCAATTATCGACCAGCGAACTGCCTTTGTAGCAATCGGCACTATTGGACAGTCAAATTGCAGTCTATCGACTAGCAAACTGCCTGTGTAGCAATCGGCACTATTGGACAGTCAAATTGCAGCTTATCGACCAGCGAACTGTCTTTGTAGCAATCGGCACTATTGGACAGTCAAATTGCAGCCTATCGACTAGCAAACTGCCTGTGTAGCAATCGGTACTATTGGACAGTCAAATTGCAGCTTATCGATCAGCGAACTGTCTTTGTAGCAATCGGCACTATTGGACAGTCAAATTGCAGCCTATCGACTAGCAAACTGCCTGTGTAGCAATCGGCACTATTGGACAGTCAAATTGCAGCTTATCGACCAGCGAACTGTCTTTGTAGCAATCGGCACTATTGGACAGTCAAATTGCAGCCTATCGACTAGCAAACTGCCTGTGTAGCAATCGGCACTATTGGACAGTCAAATTGCAGCTTATCGACTAGCAAACTGCCTGTGTAGCAATCGGCACTATTGGACAGTCAAATTGCAGCTTATCGAC